>VXBW01003043.1:1181611-1201662 GCA_013400375.1 Thinocorus orbignyianus
AAAAGATGGAGTCAGCATTCTGGAACTTGGATAAATGAGCATCTGATTTTTGGGCTGCTTGTGGCACTAGAATTACTCTAGAAGTCTTCAAAACCCAACTAGTTTATTGACTGTTGATTTCAGCAAACTGTAATTCCTTGCCACTATCCATCATCTTTGCAAAGTCATGGAGAACAGGAGAGGTGCCTGAGGACTAGAGGAAGGCAAATATCACACCAGTCTACAAAATGGGCAAGAACAAGGACCTAGGGAACTACAGGCCGATTAGTCTCTCCTCCATCTCTAGGAGGGTAATTGAGCTACCTGTTTTGGATGTCATCTCCAAACTTCCTAAAGAACAGGAAATTATTAGAAGCGGTCTCTAGAGGTCCCTTCCAACTCTGAGAATTCTGTAATTTGGCCATATAGGAAAAAGATAAGGTTTCCTTTTATGGAAAATATATATTTTCTTTTGGTCATGGCCTCATATTACTATATTGTGCAGTTCTTCCTGCTAATAATAGAGGCAGCATTTTACAAAAGCAACATGATGTAGCGAACATCCCTTTGCTATTCTACCAAGACTTAAACACCAAAACTATTACCTCAGAAAGTTGGAAAATACTGAAGGCCTGAAATGTCCTACAGGAATACAATGTACCCGGTTCCTCAGGGTAGGTCATTCATAACATTCCCTCAAAATATTTGTAGGGAATTGTGATTTGTGAGACTCATTTGAGCCAGGGTTAACTTAATGGCACACAGGAAATCATACTGAACTAAGAAACCAACTGGAAGGAGTACTGATTCAGCTGAGTAGTAAACAGATACACTGACCATCTGCACTCAAGGACTTGTGGTTAAATTCCTGATACTAATGCTTGAGTTAGGAATCACAAGTGGGTGAAATATATGTACATACAGAGAGAGAAAATATCTTGACTCCGATATATCTAGACAGGGAGTCGCTAATATGGAGCTGCTGGTCTGTGGGTTTGAAAGAGTAGGCAGCAATTATAATAATTTAGCATTATGAAGCAGACTTATTCCACTGGATTATGGCTTTCATTAGAATTTAGAAAGATTACTATTGCTATTCCAGCTTCTCATTGCATACAAACTCATTCTTGAACAAGAATTGTCCTGCCTCCTTCGGAAATGTCAACCGGAAAATATTTTACCCAGCCAGCTGAGAAAAGTGTAATAAAATAATATTATGTGTGTCTCATTATTTTAAGGAGAAACCTTTTATTAGCCTTGCTTTACAATAAGCCTCAGAGCATTTTAGGACAAAGTGTTAAAAGATGACCGGACTCACCTTAAAAGGGCCTGAGTCTTTTTGACAGTTAGAGTGGAAATTGGGCTCCTTAGAAATTACTTTAAATGCTACCAAATATCAAAGTAGTAAACAAAAATAAAGGCAATAGAATTTGACTCACTGATACAGAATTGTGCCCATACGAAACACTATGTACACAAAAGTCCTCCTGAATGCTAGGGGATGCGTCACACCATGGGAATGAGAAGTCTTCTTTTGTACTTTCTTGTGCCATGACTCTCTAATGTCAGCAGAAGAAGAGAGCACAGACTGAGCACAGAGAAAAAAGGCATTTTTTTACATATTATTCCCCACCCTGATTCTTTAACATACAATTGTTTTTTTAAAACTCTATAGTGAAAAATGGTCTGCACAAATAATTTATGTCACATTACTGATAGAGCAGGCCAGCTTCCAGTCACTTTATGCTATAGGGACACTACACTATCAAAATCCCAGCAGTATTTTCTACTGCTAGCAATGAATAAAACCCAAAAAACCCTCACTGACACATTCAGCTCTCAGATAAGCTAAATTGTTTTTTGCAAGTGCTTTCAGCCTATGCATATATATGATGTTATATACTTATTTTCCAAATCTTCAAAATAAGAATGCAAAATGGTGCCATCCAGACATCCCTTCCCCTGTACCCATGAGTTTCAGGACAAGCTGGCAAAAAAACATCAGAAAACACAATGCTGTGAGCTAATGTTCCTTCTCTATCCCAAACAATAGCTGTTACAAGAATAAAATAAAAGACAATTTTAGCTTGTTAGAGTAACTGCTGAGCATCGCAGGCCAGGCGTGGAATGCCTGGACTACAAAGGATATGCCCCGTTGTTATGGCAACTAGATGACAACTTTGGCGCACAGGACCATTGCTGTCACCTCTGGGGTGGAAATCCAGCTTGGCTGGGGATCTCCAGCCTGCCCTGCCACATCTCACTGCTGCTGGATGGCATCTGGCTGTGGCTGCCCCAACATGAAGTCCAGGCCCCGTGTGGTCCAGGCAGGGCATTGCCACCCTGCCCTGGACTTCTCAAGCCCTCTCCACACTCCCCAGAGCTGCGGAAGAACATGGTGCAGCTACTGGGGGATTAACAGGTACAGTAGAAGGGGCACAGCCATGACACCTCCAAGTCACCATCTGTAAAGACATCCTTGGCTGAGCTGAATAGCTAGATTGAATCCTTTATTTTGAACAGAGGTAAACATGTGTAGCACTCCTCTGCTTATGCAAAATATGTAGAAGGCATTTTCTTTCTACTGAAAATAGACGCCATTAATTCTATAAAGTTTTTTTTCTTTGCCTTACACAATAGTTGATCAGTTTGCCCCCTGCCAGGAAGGAAGAGCCCTACCAGGGCAGGAGCCTTGTTCCAGGATGGTACACGTTCCCCTCCAAAGGACTCAGGTACAGTCCTGGAGCCGTTCAAAGCTGGCGTGATCTATCAGTGTTGTTACTGGATAACAAGTACTACTTCGGTATCACAACCTTCAAGCAAGCAGATGACCATCTGAGGATCAGCGGGTACAGCTACAACACGTATCCCTGCAGTGTGAGATGTCCTCAGTAGAAAAAATAGGAGTGATGGTCACATAGGATAGAGAAGGATGGGGTTTAAAGGCATCTCATGAACTTGGTATACATTTTAATATGATGTATCAACCTTGCCTAATTCGTGTGAGCAGAGAAACTCCTTGAAGTAAATGGGTAAGAGATAGGATCATTATAATAACGATAAGCATGCTTTTTCTCTTAATACTACTTTTAGAAACCAACCCAAAAATGCAGTTACTATAACTACAATGACATTTTAGATTCCATGAGCCCCTACATTACAGGAGAAGCATACACTACACAAAAATGCAGCAGTGAAAATGCCAGCTTCTCACAGCATTATTCCTTCCATGGATTAGCTGTAATAAAAAAGTGCTGAATTTTAGCGAGAAAAAATGACCAACCTGCTTTGCACTGTAGGCCTGTTTTTTGAGTGTGAAAACAGGTAATATTTAAGAAGTTCAAACTGACTTCAAGGCACATGTCTCACTGACCTGGCTCTGGGAATGAAGCAGTTGGGACAGTTGGGACCAACATTTCCTGCTGAGTTCCTTGGGGCTAACGCAACAAATGTACAGAAAGCAGAGACTTGTTTACATGGATATTTACACGTTACATGAGTTTACCTAATCCAATCTTTTGTGAACTGTAAGTGACTATATATGTATAGAATATACAGCATGAAGTTCTGGTTGTGGCACAGTAAGTTAAAACTTCTAACATATTAAAAGTTCAGCTGAGCTGAGCTGCTTAGAGCAGAAGCAGTTTCTGCCCACTGGTTACTCTGACCTCTGGGGTGTGGCTGGTTTTCCCTCTTTAATCTTCCTTTGCTAGCACAGATACCACTCTGCTCTTAGCAGAACTGAAGTGATGACACTTCAGCCAGCCAGTAGTTCACATGCATATTTGTGAGAGCACAGAAACCTGATATTTGAACCTGAGTCTCATCCTAAAATAAACAAACAAAATTTATAAAAATCAGAGATGGTTTTTTTCTTTTTTTTTTTTTTTTTTTTTTAAAAAAAAAGTAAAGATAGGAAAGATGTCTATTTTAAGCTTGTTTGGATTTGTATTATTTTAGTTAATAGCAGGAAGTTTAATTTTTTTAAATCAGCCTTCTTTCCAGAACAACACATGCTTATTACATTCTCCTGCATTTTTCAATTCCCGTGTTCTTTTCTGTCCTACTACTCCACCCTTTTCCTCTTCCCACTTCTTTCCTGCTATGAGAATTAAATTAATTTGGATGCCTCTGCTGAGGGAAGATTTATAGGGAAAACTTTGGTCTTCACAGCATGCTCTAAGCAGGTTCAGGCTTACTCTGACCTTTGCTGGTTGCTCAACCCATGCTTAAAGCATTCTCTGCCTCTGACTCCCAGTTTCACGCAGGGCTATAAAAACTGCAGCATCTTGAGTAAAACTCTGCATTCTGGCTGAAAACGGGGAGGTAGTCTCCAAGACAGGCCCTGGTCCATTAAGAATAGCAGGATCAGGACCTTGAAGTGTATTCAGAATTAAATGGGGAACCACTGGAGTGTGTAGAGCACCAGTGTGATATGCTCCTGGTACTCCTTCTCCCTGCACACCATCCCTATGGAACTTTTAGCAGTGGCTTCCACCTTCTGTGCAGCTGGCATGCTGACCTAAATCTAAAGTTATATGAAACTGGAAGGGATTAGCAGCTTCTGTTTCATCAACTGCATTACTTTTAATTGCCTTGAAGGGTTCATTTGTCTTCATTGCAGTAACCTTTGGCAGCAATCAGCAGTTCAAACACCCGCACCCAGCAGCTCTTTTCACAGTCACATACCGTCCGCACAACAAACAAAACCACACTCATTCAGCTAGCTTCTCAGATGTATCTATTTAAAATTCCACCTCTGATAAAATTAAAAGATTAAGTGTACTTCTGAGAAGCAAGAAAATGCTTCATCATCACCAGGAATGGGCATTAAATTCTTGTCTGTGTTTTACAAACAGCATAATCAAAGTTCAATAGAGAATATGCAAAGACTGCAAATCTATAGCAGACGTAGAAATTTACATAAATAACAGATATGAATATCTGATGTTTACAGAAAGAAAACTGCAAGCTATGCAAACACAGTAGAGTCTACAGCACTAAACAACTTTTAATTTTGCCAATTTTTCAACCCAAAGCTCTTAGTAGGTAAGTATGTACAGGGCATTTTACTCATGTAGTGCAAGGGAAAGTATCTATAGAAAGAAATATATATATATTGTTATGCTACATTATTTAAAGAAATTTGGACTAAGGATTGGAAGAAAATGGGATTTTTTTCCCCCCAGGACCTTTAGGGTTAGAATTTCAAAGCTACAGAAGGGACCTGTACAAATCAATGGGAACTGTGTACCCAAAGACGTTAAACAGCCTTAAAAAATGTGATCCACAATTTCTCACGCTAAGAACTGGGAATCTGAGTATTTAAGAATCTTATGTAAAATATCAACGTCAAGTAAATTTCACTGATCACAGTGAATCTGCTTTGGAAACATGAGGGGTTATATAAAAACGTGACAATTTACTACTCTGTGAGTTAAAACATGAAATATAGTAACGCTGTCAGCAGAGTAGTATTCAACCCAATTCATTCCTCCTAGAGCTGGCCTGTCTCAATGCATGACTGGAGGTTTATAAGCCCAGCTGGGCTCTTGCAAACACCTGTGGATTCCACTGAGAATCAGCAGGACCCTACTCATGTGGCAGAGGCAAAATTTTGTTCAACAATATTGTTTGGTTTTGTAAGGATAAAAGACAGGTTTCACTAATACTTGGAAGACACTGACAAGTCATTTAGAAATATTGCCAGCACTCACTCAAAAATATAAATGAGGAAGGGAAATTGGATAAGGTTCTCAGTGGTGCCCAGTAAGAGGACAAGAGGCAATGGGCACAAACTTGTACATAAAAAATTCCATCTAAACATGAGAAGGAACTTCTTCAATTTGAGCGTGGCAGAGCACTGAAACAGGCTACCCAGAGAGGTGGTGGAGTCTCCACCTCTGGAGACATTCAAAACTGCCTGGACACATTCCTGTGCCACCTGCTCTAGGAGAGCCTGCTGTGGCAGGGGGGATGGACTAGATAATCTCCAGATGTTCCTTCCAACCCCACCTCATTCTGTGACTCTGTGATAAACTAGCATACTCCAGCGATATTTAAAATAAAAAATAATTAAAAACAAAAAAAAAAACAACAACAACAAAAGCAGCCCCAAAACCGCAAAACAAAGCTCCCCAAAAAGCAAGGAGAACCAATATCTCATGTAGCCAAACATATTGTGCTTGACAAGGTCATCCTTCTAATTCAGAGAATTCAGTTAATCCTTCGGATGAATGCAGCATTTCTTGCGCTCCCAATGAAACTGCACAGGCTCCAAATAAGAGGTCATCAGAGACTGCTATAAATGTAATCTAATGGCCGGGAGTCTGAATAACACCATTCGATTTTCCCCTTTCCAATAAGCAACCAAAACAAAGAGAAGTGTTTCACTGAAGGTGTGCATTGTTTAAAAGGCCAAAAGGTGCCTTTCCTTCTAAATTTCAAAAACCATTAATCAAGCATGAAATAAACAACATGTGCAAGTCAAAGGTTAATGTCGCAGAGTCTTTAATGCGCGATTACCACCCACTTCTTTTCCATTAACACCATCACCTCCTCCCTGTCTTTCAGCAAGCCCCCCCCCAACTATTCTTGCCTTGTTTCCCATTGATTCACACAACTGAAAAGTAGTAATTATTTCCTACTTAATCTTCAGAAAACTGCTGCACAGAAAACGCTTTGCCTTCTGTTCCAAAGTCTGATGGGAATGACCAATAGAGAGAAGTAATTGTTTCATTTCTCCTCTAAGCAGTTTACCCAGGTTTTGTTTGTTTTTTTAAGGATGAAAAGACTAGTTTCACTAGTATCTTGAAGACACTGATAGCACGCCTCAACAAAAATGTTATAAGCAAGAGGATAATCAAGCGCTACAGAGCAGATTTTGATTTTAGAGATAATGGCGTTAGTCCAAGATAGATTTAAATTATTTAAATAATGTGACTGTAGACATTCACCAGCGCTTTTGAGCACAGAGCATGACTCTGAACAATCTGAACAATTAATCTTTACAATTGTGGTGTTTAGAATGTTTCTCTGAGTGAGTATATTCTTAATAATAGGGAAAATCATTAAAATTACTACCTAAAGGGGTGTCAGAAGTCTTCAGTAAAAAAAAAAATAAATACATTGGGCTGGGGTGGAAACAGCACTAAACCTCTCCAAATGTGTGTTCTGTAATATTCACTTGGAAAAACAAAGCAAAACAAAGCAAAGAGAGTGAAGCAGCCATCATTTCTGCATATTATCTACAGATCCAGAAACTGCAGAGCAATAGTTGAAAAGTTTCAAAAGCATTGCCATACCAATAAGGAAAAAGGAAAGATATAAAAAGGGTAACAAGTTAACTTAGAATTTGTTCCTCTGTTCTACCCTGCAGGTTGGAACAAAACCTTCAGTATAATACACTTTTTCATTTCTCAGGCTGATTTTTTTTTTTCTTTAATTCTGCCTAAACTGTACTCATGATGCAATGCAAATCTCTAGCGTTATTACTGGTATTTACAGAAGGAAGATTCTTCCCGAGTCATCTTTTTATCAGTGAAAACAAGGGCTGCTGCGTTTACTCAGAAAATATTTCTCAAACTTCATTAAGTGATCAAGTTATAGAAAAGAAAAAAAATACAGGTGAGACCCAACCACCTATGCAGCTCAGCTGGCAGCTCCTCTGACCTCTGGAGCAACAAGGCCGATCGGACAGACTCAACCTGCAGGTTCCTCATTAGGTTTAAGTCAACTCTCCCAAAACACAGCTCACCGAATAAGAAAACCAGATGGATTTACAACCATTTTTCAAGAGTAGCAATTTACACCAAATGTCTTTGATTTCAACAGGTGGATATCAATGGGTCTGACTTCTCATTACTTCCAGACAAGCATCCTGCAGAACAGTCTTCGATGACAATTCATATTCATGATGACAGATGAGTCTATGATATGTAAGTCCAGAACATGTTTCCTCAGCACTTCTGGACTTATTTAACCACAATATGAGGAACAGCTGTTAACCTTATTGTTAAAACCCTTTCTGTTGTGAAATTATTCCACATTATCCTGGTTGGGAAGGCACTACACATGAATTTGTCTTTGTCCAGCAAGATGCTACTGTTACCTTGGCCAACTCTAGAAGTCTTTAGAGGCGCCAGCAGAGGCCGGTTCTGTGGTGCATGGTGAGGAAGTTGCATGTTCTGGTTGTCTGCAAACAGATTTCTGCTGCCTTAGACTCCATTGCCATAGCTGCTGTTTGCTCTCCTGCATGCTTCATGCAATGGGTCATAGGGCACAAACAAGATTTTCATGTCAGAGACAAGGGAAAATCTATTTCAGGCTCTCAAAGTGGAAAGTGGCGGTATGGGTCACTGAACACTATTGGTCACTATCTCACAGAAGTTGTGAATGAGAAGGCTGGGTAGGAGGAGGACAATGCTTCTTGTCTGCTCCCCAGAACAGCATGGGCACACCTATGAGTTATTTACACACATGTGCAGCTAGGGATGGGCATTTATTTTTTTAAAAACAAACACCAAGTCATTCAGCAGCTTATGGAAGTGGGTTTAATAAAAGAATATAAACAAACAGCTTGGGCCCTCTTTACATTTCCATTACTCACTGCTTCCCAAAATGCATTTCCTTGTGCTTCTGTCTCTTCTCAACACATTTTCAGAAAATTTATTTGAGGATATATACTAACTCTAGCAGCAGTGCATATACATATTAAATAACTGCCTTAATATCAGGCTAACCCGGACCTATGCAGTATTCGGTGACACAGATTGAAAAACCTGTGTGTCAGTGCAACAAGGAAGCAGCAGTGAGTAACCTGCCTGCCCAACACCAAGCTTCATTTGGCATTACTTCAAGTGCAGTTCTCATACTGGGGCTACACAGAAACTGCCAGGTAATTCAGATCTTGCAAGAGAAAGGAATCATGCTAAGAGGTGATGCTGAGACCATCGTTCCATCAGTCTAGGACCACGCCTATCTGTAAAGGACAGTGTGTTGGACCTCTGGAAGCCACCTCCATCTTCCTTCTGACAAAAATCGTACTTGCCCCATTCACTCTGCAAGAAGGAGACACCAGTTCTGTGACCCGCACTGTGTGAAGATTGCAATATATGTGCTGGAGCACCAGAAAAGTTGTCTGCCTCTGGCATAACGGATTGCTTGCAGTCCAAATACCTGAAAATCTATGCCACCTAATGGCCGGAATAAATCAGGATTTGACTCGCGCACATTGACTGATCATCATAAAATGAAAATGGTTGGAACTCAGTGCCTCAAAACCTCTGCATGAAAAACTAACGTGATATTACTACAGAGAACTGCAGTTTGAAAATTGAGGGAACATGTGATGGGACTGGAAGTAATCTGCAGGTAAATCTCAGCTATATTCAGGTCACAAACTCAAGTCCCTTGTTACTTCTGAGCCAGAAATTTATTTAATGGAAAGAAATAAAATGTGAGAGGGAAGGTAATGAATTATCCTATTTTAACATCATTGAATTATGTGCCATGAAGTTACTGCACTGAAACTTTCATCAGCATGAGCAGAGGCTGGGTAACTTAGGGAGAAGCAGACCTACCAACAACAGCCTGTAGCTGCACCATAAACAGTGTTTTTAAAAGTGCTTATAAGTTTGTGCACTTTGGAATTTCATGGGCCCACACCTGGTTTCAATCTGGTCTTTAATCATGTCACTGATGCTAGCAAATTCTTGCAATGAGCATTAATAACTAGAGAAACTGATTTTACTTCAGAAGTCTCACATTAAAGGGCTCTCTATAATCCTGCTAACACAGAGAAAATTAAAATGTTTCAGAATGCAGCATATGGGGCCAAATATTTCTTTTTCTCATCCACATGCTTACTCTATTAGCTTTAACATTACAAGATACAACATAGTTCAAAGAATGGGGGAAAATACGGGACTAATTATGTTGATACTACCACAAATATGTCAAGGAAGTGTATTCCGTCAGAGAGCAAACAATGCCAGACCGACTCCAGTCACTCATTCAGGAATAAACTGACCAGGGACTGTTTAAGAGAGGCTCTACTAGTGCTGTCATTGCATGTGGTTTCCAGTCACCAAACCACTCAGATACCCAATTTCAGAAGAAGAAGAATCAAGTTAAACAGTAACAATGACAAAAAAATACACAGTAGGAGGAAAGCAAAGTGATCCTGACTCAAAAACGCAGCCTGTACTGAGACTGCAGTCAGCTTAGTCCCTATGGTGGGGATGATGTTTTGAAACAACAGGTGCCTGTAACAGACAACAGGAAAAATATCTTAAGAAACAGGCTTACAGTTGCCTCACAAAGCTGGTTTATACTCTAGGCAAGGGGAGTCTGGAGTTTTTGCTTATTTTAGCCTACTCTGACTATGACCATAAACACAGTCTTTTGAAGGACTATTTGGAGAAATTCATTCTCTCTGGAATCCACCAGTGGTCAGTTCACAGATGACTAATTCCAAAACTGGAAACTACTATGAAATGTAACACATACAATTGAATCCAAGAATTCAAGATCAGTAAATTTTGTGATTTCCAAAGACTTCTTCAGATTTCTTTCTTTAAAAAAAATAAAATAAAATAAAAAGAATCCCCATGGTGATAAACTCAGTAGAAGCAATCAGACTAGAAGTATGCCGGGTAGAACAACTAGGATTTAACCCTTGCAGTTGTGAAAGTAGCCCACCAAACCTGAACCAGCATAGTGCTTTCTTCTTCAATCTGGCAACACATAATAGTGGCAATAGATTCAAGAAAATAATTTGACTCTTCACCTAATTTCAGTGGGTTATTGACTGAAAGAGATTGATAAAACACAAATTCAAATCTGTTAACTACTTTGCTACTCAACATTAAGCCACCAGTTAGCCAATGTTGTATCCAGTACGGTTGCCTACCTTTCTAAGATAGATCACAAACAATAAAGTGAAAAAGCAAACCAAAGAACTGCCCGAAATGGCAACAGAGTTTGATAGTGTTTTCCAGGTAGTCAGCTGGAAGTCCCCAAATTAATTACTTGGCATTCACAAGAGTACTTAAGGAACTTAGTTTTCTACCCGTAATGTGAACTATTTGCAATATGCTACACAAGAAAAAGATGTGCAATGGTGTGGATCCACAAAGATCTCTTACAAAAGAGATATTTGTAAATTCCCTCTAAAAATGAAAATATAAATCAAATGTATTCAAGCTTAATCTTCTATCAAAGTGCACAAAAGGAACAGCAAGGGAACGGGTTAGTAAGTAGCAAGAATTCTTAATTGATTCCTCTATGGATGAGATCACAGAAAATTATCTTGCAGCCAACCCACTGTAAATGAGAGAAATTTATGTTTGGTTTCTAATGTAGTCTACCTTTTAAAAACAAATTACAGAGCTTTAGCCAAAACTGACTCAGTGTTAAAGTCAGTGTTTAAAAAACGACTCTTGCTGAAAATGAGCAGCTACAGAGACATAACAAAATGACCACAAGGACACAAACATCACTTAAATTGCACTGTGGAAAATGTGGATTTAAATGCCATCAGTACCCAGCCGTGTAAACTAATGGAGTGTCTGTGTTAAGCTCAAACTATCACTTGCATCTTTTTTAGCGCTGCTATCGCAGTCAAGACTTCCACAACACTTTGCCATTTACCAGCAAAATCTAGTTCAAGAGTGAGTGATGCAGACTGTCATTTTGCTTTCATCTGTTCATTAATAAAATGTGATAGAAAACTACATGAATCAACAAGCATGTGCATTTCTTGCACCATGCCTATAGTAAATCAAGTTATAGAAGTCCATTCATTCAACTCTTCATAGCTTCTTACTAAAAACTAACTAAAATGTCTTATCAGTTCAGCATGTGCTCAAAAGGAGCCCTTAGCAATTTGTATAGTAGAGTTCGGTTCTCCCTCGTCTACATGTACTGGAGTAAGAGAGAGGTTAGGCCAGAGGTAGGTCATGTAACTCGAAGAAAGATGGTCAGGAGCACTGCTGATCCTTCACGTTGGCAGGAGTGCTGTGAGGAATGCTCACAAAATTCTATATGCCAGTGGAAAGTGTTACCAGACCTTAACTCTTGACCAAGAGCCTGTCCCTGAATGAAGAAAAGTTAAAAAGGAAAATTTTATCCAGGAACAAATCTTTTTGCTGCTCTATCTCCCCCTCTTCTAAACAAACAAGAAAATATCCCTAAGTAAAATGTTTTGGTCTTCCAATGTTCCAGTCACTCAATTAGGTTTTCCTTTTCTCAGCAGTGTTGAAACATAAATAAGTTTTCAAAAATTCAAAAGGACATTTCAATGTTCAGAATCAGGGGAGCTTTATTTAATCAGCCTAGCTTCAACTGCACTCATATCTTCTGACAAGGTCTTAGTTTCTGCTGCCTTTGGTGCCTGTCCTTTCTCTTTTTTTGAAGAGCTTTTCACATTTTAGGAAAGATTTTTGTTTGCTGGATAAAAGCAAGAGAGGTGAAAAAACACTTTGTTATTGTGTTCTGTGAAACCCTCTTGGCAGAACTTTGTCAGATAAGAAGACAAAGAAGCAGCACTCATACCAAATATGGGCAGTAAATGGGAATTTTTGATATTTTAGAGAATCATCAAAGGATGTTCCATTGAGTCGTCAGAGTTATGACTTGGAATGTCGTTCCGTGACTCTCTGCTGCACTCATCACCATGCAGGCATGGAAGATGTACTTATGCTTAAAGAACATCAAACAGGCAAAAATGGTGGCGAAAGAGGATGAGACTGGAGTTAAGAGTAAAAGTTATTATTTTAGAAGCACAGATTCATTCAATAGTTTGGATTGGAAGGGACCTTTAAAGGTCATCTAGTCCAACCCCCATACAACTAGCAGGGACATCTTCCACTAGATGAGGTTGTCCAGAGCCCTGTCCAACCTGACTTTGAATATTTCCAGGGATGGGGCATCTACCACCTTGCTGGGCAACCTGTTACAGCATTTAACCCCTCTCCTCGTAAAAAAATGCTTGTCATTAATGACAATATTAAACAGTAATGGTCCCATTATGAACCCCTGAGGGACACCACTTGTCACCAGTCTCTGTCTGGACACTGAGCCGTTGACGACTACCATCTGGATGTGACCATCCAACTAATTCCTCATCCACCAAACAGCCCACCCATCAAATCCATACCTCTCCAACTTAGAGAGAAGGATGTTGTGGGAGATCATGTCAAAGGCACAGAAGTCCACATAGATGACATCCGTAGCTCTCTCCTTGCCGACTGATGTAGTCATAGAAGACCACTAGGTTGGTGGACTTGCCCTTGCTGAAGCCAAGCTGGCTGTCTTGTATTACCTCCCTGTCCTTCATGTATTTTATCGTAGCTTCTAGGAGAATTAGTATTGAGCAGAGGGAAAAAGGGAAAAAAGCTGAACAGACATTGCTCTTATTTAGAAGCTATTCATGATCTGGGCACTGTATTGTGCAAACAATAAAAATCTCACCAGGGTGGTTTTAAACTGGTATCTGACCACTTGGGACTATTTATTCCTACCCAGCTATCCAGCTTGAAACCTGCTTATCATTGCAGAGCTTCTTAGCCTCATTGCTGAAATTATCTTCAATGCACTCCCAAAATATTGACAATGTTGAGACAGTCTCTGAAGGTTTGCCTTCATTACCTCTGCATCACATCACCGTAACACAGAACCACCAGACTGCTTTGATACTCAACAGAAAGGACAACAGGTTACATAAACAGTGTTTTCTAGCAACAGAAGGAAGAAGAATTCCTCACAAACCCTCAAAGTAATGGCCTAGTCTACTGATTACTGCTCCAGAATGAATTACTATTAGGTTTGCAGGTTTTTTTCCTTAAAACTGGTCCCCCCATCTCTTTTCATAAGCACCCTGCATCCCCAAAGAAGCATTTTGAAAGTGCATCAGTGCTGATGTGGCATACTCCTTCACTTTTGCTCAGTCTTACCGAGGCAGTTCCTACAAGCAAAGTCATCCTTTTCTTATGTTATTTTCAGCTTCCTCAGAGATATATTACAGAAATCATGCCCCAAAATATATGAGCTCTACAGGAGTTTGTATCTGTGACATGCAGATAAAGCTTCAAAATTAAGTAATAGTGATTTTACTGGAGTCCTATATTGCCTAATAGCTTGCAGTGTAACTCAGCGCCTTATGCATATTGAAATGCTTTTAAATAACTAAGCAAATTCTTCAGTGTGTATTCCAAGATATACTGACTCCTGATTTAACTATTTTGGTGGTTTGGATGACTAATCAGCTTTGTTTGTTGCAAGTGAAGACTTTCTGTAAGGATATTTGGATTTGTTACTTCCAGAAGAGCTATGCTGCATGAATTTGCAGTGTCCTTAAATAGATGATAACAACCCTTATCTTCTTAGGTTCTTCTGCAGATTCATCAGCAGAATTGTCTTCAACAATTTTTAACTTCTGGTTTGTCAAGGTTACATTGAATTTGCAATATTTAAAATATTTCCCCTTGCTTTACTAATTTTTATGGCTTAATAAAAACACATTAGGACATAATCCAAAGACCAAACCCAAAAGTTTAATAATCTAGCTGTAGATTTATCATAAAACCTGTTCATCTACAGTAAACAGAATTTGTCATAATGAACTATTACGACACTTTTGGTTTTGACATGCTCTTCCAAATTGCCATGTTAACTAGGATTGGTTTTCCAACTAACTTGATGTTATATAAAACAGAGGCAGACACGGATCTCTCTTTAAAAGCCAGGTGGAACTGCGCCTACGGGCCAAAGAAAGCTAGATGTTACATGTACACTTGAGAAAAAGTAACATTTCACTGTATGAGGTAATTGACAGCATTGTGAAAAACAGCCAAATATGAGCAAAACAGAACCCTCAGTACAGCAACTACTCCTGAAAAAGGTAATTGCACCATAATTTCAGATTTGTATCTGTAAACTTGATTAATGCTTCATTTACAGATTGTACCATCTTCCCTGCAGAAGATATTTCTTCCCAAACCTAAACCAGGAATTCTCCTAGTCTTCAGCAAACCATTTTGTTTCAAAAAGCATCCATCATCCTGCCAATGAAAATGTCAATAGCACAGAGAGAAACAGCGCATTTATCTAAATTTTCCACATAGAAGAAGGTATATATGTAATAAATCTAACACGAAAAAATATCTCATGTTGCTTTTATGGCATGTAAACACATTTGATGTATTTTCCCTCCAAATCAAATTATTTAGAACACTGCAGGATATCCCACTTAAAAGGACTCTGGGATTGTTTTATTTCTCTATGAGGAGAGCTCTGAATAACCAAAAAATCTTAAGTTTTCTATTTGCCACTGACAGAAGATTCATTAAAATCTGGTGAAACAACAACTGCTTCTATTTCTGTCAGCTCTGAGTCAAGCATTCTTTCTTATGATCTTTAATAGCTCTTCGGCTTTTTTTAACTTTACACAAATATTTGCCTGGTTTAGTATAAATCTTCATTTTCTTCACTAACGCTATTACTTCACCAGCTTTCAGTTACTACTCAGTTATGTTTCCATCTAAAAGGCATCATCATTGGGCTACTCTTCAAGCACCAACTAGGACCACCTCTGTTTCAAATTCAGCTTGGCACCCACTGCTGCAGCATGATGCACACACGTAAACCCATCAGTGATGGTTATATTGTGACAGAACAGAATGCAATTATGATTTTTTAATGATGTTCAGAGATGGAAAGTCATCAACATATCAGCAGACATAATGGCATGACCTTATTTTTCTTACTCACGTTTCTCTTCTGCCTCTCAGAATTAATCTAAAAGGACAATGTGTCTCCTTTCCCTACAGACTTAAGCATCGTGATGTGGAACATATTTTCACTACAGACCCATGAGCCTGACTGAGTTCTTTAGACTCTGCTTAGACACAAATACTGTGACCAGTCACTGTAGCAAGTGACATTCACTGGCCTATTCCTGAAACACCTGAACATCTTCTCCTTCCACTGAAGTTAACAGAGTTAAAGCTCACCAGGCCTTAGGATCAGCTGGCTCCATTTCACACAAATCCCTGGAAGAAGGCACTTTTACATACATTTTCCTGACATAGATACATAGAAGGGAGTGTTAGTGCTTGCACCACCCTACACTGAGCTCCTCAGAGGACACCTGATTTGCAAGCACAGAACTGCATAAAGCAATGCTCCGAGTAGCCAGTGGTGACCAAGAAGCTCTGTCAGAAGAAGGATTGGCTTTTAAAATGCTTCTGGCCTGCACAGGTTTTCTGTGATGCCTCAAGAAAGCCCAGCTCCAGAGGACTGGAAGTGCAGGGCACCAGGTCCGGTGAACCTTGGGGGATGCTCAATCCCAGTCTGCTAATGTCCAGTCAAGAAGAGAGGCCAGTTCACACTCCCATTACTCTGTCTTTGTTGGGTTAACAGAAGAAAGGCATCACATTTGTCACTCAATTAAATAGATGCAATTCTAAATATAGATGGGAAAGTGGGGAAAAGCAACTGAGTGAAGAGGTGCTATTTGTATGCTGTCATTTTCAAGAGTAGAAAAGAAACATTAGAGAACATTAAAAGCAAAACATACAGCAATTACCATCACATATTGCATCTTTCTACAGAATCTTTCTGCAAGGAAGTTTTACCATAGTATTTCTTATAATGATTGTCAGGCAAGTGCTGAGCACCTGGACAAGGCTCTGATTTTACACTGACAAAATGTTAGGTATTTTAACAGCAAGCACAGTCTTGGGTCCTTGCAATGTATATTATACTGACTAGTACAGGCTGGATGCAGAATATAATCAAAATCACAGCAGTATTTTTGCCCCTGTTTCGCTTGTTTTTCTGACATTATTCATGAAAGTTTGTCTCAAACTGGGACCCAGTTTTCAGAAGCCAGCATCCATCTGTGGCAACAACTTTCCATGCATACACTTGTCTTCGCAGTAATAACTGATCTACATATAAACACACCAGTTCTGTACATGCAAATTCTAACAGCTCTCGGGCACACTGCTCCATCAACACGTGCAGGCAATATCACAGGCGGCTTGTACAAAAAAAAAAAAGCACATGCATCACTGCAAGTCAGATTCCCTGTTAAAAAAAAAACAACCACCAACAACACATCTCCCAGCCATACGCCTCCGACCCATCTCAATGTGGAGCTTAAAGGCAAAACTGAGCATGAATTAGATAACCCTTCTCTAAGAAAATGAGGAATTCTGTATCATTCCATCCCTGCACTACCAACCAAACATAATGAATTTTTGATCCTCTGTAGTATAAACCACATTAACACCAGCCAGCTAAAGCAAACATCCCCAGACTCTGAAATACAGCAATACAGCTGTAAATATTCTTGCCCAGGGGGCTGTTCTTGGTGACAATTTTGGGCATTGATTCACTTCTGCTTTTAAGTCCATACCAGTCAAATCTTGGTGAAACAATAGCTTTATGAAGGGTTCTGTGCGTTTCCATAAATTACTGCGGCTAGCTGTTTAAACAACGTAAAACTGAAAGTGTTTTTTACAATTCTCTCAAGCTGAAATTTCAGCTAATTTCAGCTATTGTCTCATAGTATTTTTAATTGGATCAATATCATTCAGCCATTTTGAAAACTGTTATGACACACATAAACTTATACATACATGAACGTGCTCTTATATAGGAGAATAAAGGTTATGCTGCAACTCTTTTTTTCATATATATGGAAAGTGAGAGTGTTTATTAGAGGAGCCCAAGAGGGCTGTAGGTTCCCTCATTGTACTGTAAGTGTGCTGTATGGGATGCATGCTCCCTGCGAGCTAACAGCTACACATCTCCTGCACTTTAATCCACACTGTGACTGATTCTGACCCCTTCTCAGAACACACTTCTATGTTCAGTGGTGAAAATGCCCTAAAACTGCTCTGAATTTGGCCCCCCGAAGTCATATTACTATAAGAGTTTTTTGATTTTAACTGTGGGAGTCTCAGCTAGATAGAATGCAAACTGGGGAAAGTCAGTATATTAAAAAGGTTCCTCAATTCTCAGATCTGATTTTTGTTCATATTTAAAGCCCACAGTAGGAGAAAGAGGAGGTTATTATTTTTTTCTCCCCCTTGCAGCACTTCAGAGTCAATACATTTACCCAGATACAATCTGAATTCCATTCTGATTTGCAGAATGGTTAGCTAATTGGCAAGCACATACAATTTAAGAACTAGATTTCGTAGATTAAACTCATTACTTCCAGCTTTTTATGTCAGGCTCCGAGTCCCCGCATAACCTCTTCCCCTGCTGATTATCTGCCCTGCTCTCTTTTCATGTTGCGTGTTCCCCTGCTCCGGTGCTGGATCCGTCTCCTTCTCCGGGAAAGGTTGCCTCACCTGTCCCTGCTGCTTCCTCCTGTCCAGGCTCCCTCTCTCGCAGCCCCAGCTCCTCATAACGCTGCCACCGAAGGCTGGACCTGAGGGTTAGGGCGGCTGTCCCTCCCCAAGCCACCAGCACCTCCGCACAAATTACTTGTCTCACTGAGCTGTTACATCTCCCGGAATGATGCCAGTTATTAGGCAGAGGCGGCGGAGCTGGTTGGTGATCCGCGTTCCCCTCCAGCTGACTGCCTTTTTAGCATGCACGATCTTCAGGCCACAGACTACGCCTTTCTTTTGTGTCTGGAAAGCCTGTAGCAGTTGTCGGGCACCAGGAACAAACCAACCTTTGTACTGGGAGCTACAAAAACTCCGGTCACCTAAGAGGACTGCAATCTTCCTCTACCTTGACTAAAGAAAAAGATTTTTTAAAAGGTCCGGGGATGTTTTAGGGTGGGTAATCTCTGAAGCTGGTTTCCTGTGTTAACTGTGTATTTATTATTTACACTGAAAATAAAGCTCATCAAAAGCTCGAAGTTGCCTTTACTTTGAAAGGAATACGTCATCTTCAAATATGCAAAACAGGTTTAACGTTGATAACCCAAGAGTTATTGACCTTGTATTTCAGCTGCTCTCAGTGTGCACTTTGGCTTTTTCTGTAATAAGATCATCTTACCACCAGATGATTATTGATCACTTATGACAGAAACAAAAAGCCTTGACCAGACTCATCTATTCATTGCGCTCAGTGCAAACCCATATGAAAAATGACAACCCCTCCCTCCACCCCAAACTGACTCACAGCCGAAAACACCATCTAGGGATGAAACCCAGAGGGCTGGGGGAAGACAGCAAGCAACAGTAAGTTTAGCAGAGACCCACCTGGGGAACGACTAAGCACCTGGCAATAGCAAGGGCGCTACCAACCCAGTGGGACAGCAATTGGAAGAAGTCCTCATCACCTAACCCAAACCTGCTCTGGCCTTTCCTGCACAGCCCACCCAGGCAGGGGAGACAGCGTGAAGAGGCTGCAGAGCAAGGCTGGGGCTGGGGGGCAGCTCAGGACCCACGGGGCCACCAGCGCCGTTGCCAGCCCAACGCCAAGGCAGCTACAAGAAGATGCATCCCTTATCCTCAACTTCACCAGACGGGCCCAGGCGGGTGGGCAAGGAGTGGGTGATGGAGGGAGAAGCTTCTAGACTAACCTGCTCCCAGGTTTCCACGATGTGCTTCTCCCTCCGTGGGGGGGTGGGTGGCCCAGACCGCCGTACCCAGCCGGGGGGATGCTTTGGGCTACTCTGCCCCTCTCTCTCTTCTCCGACGAGACAGCGAGGGTTATCCTCTGGCCGCCCCAACGAGGGGCACGGCCCGGGGTAGGGGAGGTGCGGAGATGCGGCGGGGACCGGGATCGGGCACCGGGATCGCGTACCGGGATCGGGCACCGGGATCAGGCACCAGGATCGGGGGAGAAGGACTGCCTTCTCGCTCGCCGCAGATTTTTAGGTAAAGTGCGTGCGGTTTCTCCCCCTCATAAAAGGGAGGAGGAAGGAAAGATGATCAAGGAAACAAATCAGGCAGGGGAAGAGATGGGGAGGGGGGGAAAGGAGAGAAGAAAAGGAGGGAGAAACAAAGGGAAGAATAAAACCCTCTCTGGGAACAAGCAAACAAAGAGGGTAAGAAGAGCTCGGCGGTCTCCCCGGAGGGCAACCCCCCGCCGGTCTCCCC
>VXBW01003043.1:1201779-1298101 GCA_013400375.1 Thinocorus orbignyianus
GGTGCTGCCCCCCCTCCCCACGCCGCACAGCTGGAATTTAAAGGGGCCGTGCTCCGCCGGGCGCCGCTGCCCCCCCCGCCATGGGTGTGCCTTTTTAACCAAAAGTTTCCAGGCGCGGATGCGCTGAGATGCGCGGATGCCGCCAAGTACCGCCCGTGCGTAGCCCTGGGCGTTGGGAATTATTGTATACGTAACAGCAGGATCCGAAGGCCTCCGCAGGGCTCAGCTGCAACCAGCGCCGTATGGATAAGAAGAGGCAGCCCTGGCCTCTGGGATCTTGTAATAAGCGGTGAGGACAGGAAAAAAATGGAAAAAAGGGTAGAAAATGGGTTGGGGAGCATTTAAGGGGGTGTGGGGGTGTGAAAACTGCCTAAACCCCTCATAACTCACTGCCTATATGTTTTAGCTGCAGTTAAAAGACTCAAAAAAAAAGACAGCAAACAGTTCTGAAGCAGGTCATCCTCCCTCTGATCCTCACTCATAATCCAAACTGCTTGTCAAGTCCGCCAGCCCTGCCAAGCGACCTTGGTCTGCAGGACACCCCAGCAGCCAGGAGGCTGGAAGCTGGGCCCATTTGAAACCTGACAACAGGCAGAGATGTACCAACTGCTACATGTGTACAGCTCCACAAGTGGACTTGGGCGTGAGTGGATGGATGGAGTGGCTGCCCTTGCCACCACTTTGCTCTGCCCTACCTTATTTCCACCCTCACCTGCAGGTGCTGATCTGCTCTGTCCCACTGGTGTGTGAGCCACCTTCTGCCACAAGCCCTCTCTCTGCTCCAGCAGTGTCACATCTGTGACTGATTCAGGATCTACCACCCAAGGGCCACTCTTTGCCCACACAGAATGCGTTCCACAAGTTTCTGCCAGTGGGGGACAGGGCTTCTAAGTTACACCAGTCCTAAAAAAATATTTGCCTGCAGAGCATAGGGGAACCCCATCTTTGCTGTGTTGTTGCAGACAACACTACATGTGCTCCAGTCCCCAGAATGGTGAAATGTGGAGAAGAGTCTTCAGGTGGTTGTGTTAAACCCCTGTGAAGAAAAGGAGCACTATGCTATTGCAGGAAAAAGGAAAGCAAGAGTGGGAGGGAGAGAAGAAAAAGACCAGTGAGTAAGGTATAAGTCCAAAAGCATCTGGATTCTTCCCTTGGAGTAAACAGGTGAAATTCTTCTCTCCTTTCTTCCTATCAGAACTAAAAGCAAAACTCATGGCAAGTGGTAGATTTACAGAAGATGGTTTGCAGTTAGTGGACCCCATGACACCTGTGGGTCTTTGAAAAAACCTTACTCTTACAGACTATGAGCTGGTTAGGCCTCCCAGCTCTTTATTTTGCTCTGATATGCAGCACTGCTGGTCAGAATAGCTGCAGGTAAAACTCCACTTTCCAGCAGATCCTAAATTTTTCGTGGGGTTTGAGGTGAGGGAGTTAGCAAGTGGAAGCATATTTGGATGCAGGAGGGGGAAAAACCCAAACAAACAAACAAAAGAAGCAAAAAACCTCTCCTACTGAGCTGTGTGGTGTTTCCTCATTCCAAATAATTCCTGGCATTTCAGCTAGCCGTTTTTATTAAAGAAAGCGAGAGGCCTACAAAATACGGCAGCTAGCAGCCTAGCCAAAGCTTAGTGTTAAGAAATAACAAAAGGTATTTAAAAGCACTGACCAAAAGGCAGGAACTGATAGCCACAGTGTCCAGGAGTCTAATTTTCCAAATACCACCATGCAATATTCCTACCAGAATAAAACAGGATGGATTTTGACCAGAGTTCACAAAGCACAGTATAACGTAATGGAACATCTGAGGCTGCCTTCTCTTAAAGGTGTGGAACAAGGGAGACTGAGCATCTTAAATTTACAATAACAAAGTGATAGGTCTGTGAGTGAAGATCCTAGGTGACAGATATCTTTTAGAAAAGACAGTCCAAGGGTTGTATAACATCCATGGGGAGGTTAATTCACTCAGTGAGTGGAAGGCACAGAGCAGTGAGTTATCAGGGCAGTCTCTACGCTCCAACACTTTTCCCTGAAAGGTTAATTGGGCTAGAGGTGTAATTTTTATCCAGCAGAGATGTGCCAGCAGAGGCCTCTAATGTAGATGCAGTTCATATGGATGGAACTAGGGGTTTGTCAGCACAACATTTTTTGCTGTGTGTGGAGTAATTTCTTTGTGCCAGTACAAAGACCAGACCTGGTGGTCCAGCTGCATCTGCTCGGCCACTGTCAGCGTGACATGCTGAGCCCCCACACCAAAACAGACAGGAGCACGCACATGGCTCCCACCCCCTTTTTGCTGATGCCTAATGTGCAATTGCTGTTTTTCCAAAAAAGCTGTGCGAGTGGATAGCGTATTTTACTGTTTCTTAGGCTCAACCACTCTGTCTTATGCTTCAGGAAGTTTTAGGAGCCTGTGTCTGTCAGTGCAGCAGTAACCAGTCCTCTAGAAAGTGATATTCCAGAGCAGAGAAAGTACCTTGAAACAGTTTATTTATTAGCAAGGGGTTTCTGCAATGCCTTTCACAGTTTTATACAGAAAACGTCTAATTAATTGTCTGCTTTTCCATTTATTGCAAAACACATGACTAGCAAAGCGTGGTGAAGAATAAAAGGTGATTCTCAAATGGCTTTAGAATAAACTGCATAGTTATACCTTTTATATATAAAGCTTCATGGTTCCTTATTTAATGAAGTATATGAGAAGTTTTATTTCAAGTATTCTCAAGGTGTCTGTGAATTAATCCGCAAAATTTTGAAATACGTTAGTCACATTGTAGTTCTTTTCTACATCAGATGTGAAGTGGCATCAAGTGCATTGATGCCTTTTACATGAGATTAAATGTAAATTTATTTCAGTGGTATTTAGGATAACTACAGCAATACAGTAATTTGAAATTGCAGCATCTTGGCTTGTGTATTTAAATGTGATCAATTATCTGAGCTAACATATGCTCATGTAAGTGGGATGACCAAACAACGACAGGCTTACAAAGACAAACTGATATATTATCCCTGTGGACTTTCAGTCCTTTTGAAATGACATCACCATACGACATGTGACCTCACCACAAAGACTGTAAGAGTCTCCTACCAGCCGTAAAGATTTATACTAAGTTGCTAGTCAAATACACTAGCACCTTCTGTAGGCTAAATCCCCATCTCAGACAAAACCCTGTTTATATGACTCTGGAGTCAAGTGATAACAAAAATTGGGCTTCTTCATCCCCAAAGTATGCTGTATTAAAAGCAAACATTTAATGTTACAGCAATATTGTTAATGTTAATTCAGCCATGCTACATGTTCCCCGTTCCTTCTGGTATAAAATAAAATGCAAAAACCTCTTTTTACTCAGTGTGGAAAGCACTGTAATCTGATGTCACATGCATCAGGTATTTGCATGGCCAAATGGAAAATTACAACTGAACCTTTAATATCTGAAAGAGTATTTAACTGAGAATAATCTAGTAAAGCTCAGGAATTTCACATCTCACAGGGGAGCCTTGAGGGGAGCTCTGTGGCTTCAATCTGAGAAGACACTCAGTCACCTGGACAGGAAAAATAATTGACATTTACACAACTCCTTCCAGATCTACAGATACCAGAAGTCAATCGGCACCTTTGCACTTTAATTTCATGTTCCCTCAGATGCCTGCTGTAGCTATTTGTAAGACCCTTCCTCCCCTCCCCACCTTCTCTCACTCACCATGACAGCACTCTTTCTCCTGCCAGTCGGCTGAAAGGTTCCCTTGCGTTTTCCAGTTTGTCAACCTGAGCCAAATGCAAGGCCATGCTCCCCATGTCCCAGTCCCTCCCTGTCCCATGAGGAGAAGGATAGCACCAGTGGAAGGTGCAGGATAGGTGGGACAGCAGGTGCTGGTGGTGTGGAGGGCCACTGTGCTCCAAAGCCACCAGACTGCGCATGAGATGGTGTGCATAGCAGGAGGAGAAAGCCTGGATGAAACTCCACATGCACTGCAAAATCACGGACACAACATGCTCCAAGAGGTAATATCCCAAACACTCTTCAGAGAAAAGCCCCAACTCATCAGTAGAAGAAAAAGGAGGTATCTTTTTCAAGAATAGGAAATTCCTGTCTTGATTAGGAAAATGGGGCTTTGAGCAACCTGCTCTAGTGAGAGGTGTCCCTGCCCATGTCAGGGGGGTTGGAACTTGATGATCTCTAAGGTCCTTTCCAACTCTAACCATTATATGGTTCTATGATTCCAAGATGTCTGCAACACTCATATTCTCTTTCCTTAAGGCTCAGGGAATGATCCCCAAAAGACTGTAATCCTCAGTTGAAGCAAATAATGTGTATTGGTCCCTTGCTCATGTGTACACAGCACGGACAAACACACATCTATGCTAAAAGAACACTACAAAGTCAAGAACTCCAGAATTAGGAAATGGCACAGTTCGAATTGCCTGCCCATCTTAACTTGGCCATTTATGCCCAGGCATATTCTTAAATAAGCTTATAAGATTTGGTGTATTTGTGAGATGATGATCACTTAGTGGGCATCTCCTCCTGTTTTATCCTAATTGCTCACAATATGGTTTTTCACTGTGTATATCACATCCTGTAGGGAAAAAAAAAAAAAAAGTAAAAAAAATAATTTCTGTGTCCCATATTAGTGTAGGCAGTAAAACTTCACCAATAAGTAGCAGGTAGCGAGTTAATGACAACACAGGAGAGGAAGGCTCTCTCCGTAATTTCCAGCACTGATACTACCTTGGAGCAGAGCCACAGAAAAGGATGACCTTGGAATTGGAGCCCTGCATAGCTGGGATCATCCTGCCTCCTTCCCTGGTGGGGAAGGCACAACCTGGCTGCCAGCCTGCAGAGGTGCGAGGAGCTCAGGAGCACACAGCGAGGACTCAGAGAGCAGAGCTGCTAAAATGAGAGGTATTTCTGCAGCGTCTGTGCAAATGTGACTTTTTTCCAAGATCCAATAGCTTGAGTAAATTTGGAAATGGGGTTTATGAGTGAAGACAGTCTTCAGCACCCTCACTCTTCACTGTTAACAGGGAAGGCACTCTACTGAACAAGTGGGACTTATAAAACAACCCAAAGTGGAATGGTTTCTGTAGAATGGTGAGGGATGTATCTCTGATTGCTTCACTACTAATTTTCAAATACATGCTGTAAAGCTGGAGTTATTCAAAAGAAAGAGCACAACAAACTGTAAAACTGGTAAAGCTGCATCTTTTTCTCTTATTTTCATATATAGCTGAATTTTGCAACATTTTTGTTTATATTATGCTGTGGCTACAAAACAATCTAAATGATCGGAAATGGGTATTATTAGAAGTGTCTAAAACCACTCTTTTCAGAGAAAAAAACGTGAGTGAAACATTCAGTTCCTCTTATGTCAGCAGTTGCAATCTGACTCTAAAGAAGGGAAAAGCTCTCCAGTCCCCTGAGCCAAACTCACAGCTTCTTCAACAGCATGCTCGACTCTTTTTATAGTTTAAGCATTTCTAGAAAGTTCACTTTCTCCATTTCTGCTGTTTCCGTTAGCCCCAGACCCTGCATGTTTTATACTGGCTGCATTCGGCTAAAGGGATACCCAACTGGGGATACAAATTGGCTGCTGAATGACCCTCTTGGGCTCCATGCTGTTACTTTCAACCTCAGATGGCACAGAAAACGCTCTCTAGTTGACATGCTTCCAAATGCCAAAAAACTCCAGCCCCCATACTCATGACACAAAACAGAAGAAAACCAAATTATTTAAGCTTAAAGAACACTGAAAACCAATTATATCACAAATATAGCAATAAGAAAATGTTATAAAATATATGCTTCCTCTAACATAGAGTGAAAGTACCCTGTAGAGTGATTTTGTAATGTTTACAGAAGAGCTTATATACATTAGAAATTAGCTTCTATAGCTTGCCCACTGAAAACCAAGTTTTCGTGGGCAAAGAGATTTTTTGATTCATATAACTGGATCTGCCTGGCAGACATAGATGTGCTCCTGTCAGATTCACCAGTCTGCCGTAGTTATCAGAAAACATCTTGGGCAGATGTAGGCATGTTTTTCTTCCTTTATTAATCCTTCACTTCTTTGTTTCTTTGATGGCTTTGATCTCTTATGATCTTCTGTGTTTTTTTAACTAATACACTGGCAAAAGTTTCTGAACACCTTCAAGGTCTATTTATTTCCCCTACCTGGAAGATGAGTATGATCATATTTTTAAGTATTTTAACGTCTCTTGAATTGTGACTACAAATAGAGGAACGTTATGGAGCACACTATAATTCCAACAAGTATCTGTCTTGTGGTGCTTCTGGCACTCACTCAAGCTTATAAAAAATGCTTTACCCTATTCCAAAAGCACAGTCATGGATGGACTCAGAGCTACCTGCAGTCAGCAAATAAACATGAATCATGTATTCAGGAAACATGAATAAAGAAGAAGATATGGGCTTTGGTTCAGAAATTGGGTGTCAGATTTTTGCCACCCAAACAGTAGGGTGGGAATCAAAGTAGCAATAGCAGCAAAAGACACTACAAATCAGTCACATGGCAGCTAACACAGTTCTGGTGAAGAACAAAATGCTCTCCAAGAGTGAGTTCTAGCCTGCTATATCTGGAGGAAATCCCCCTTGGTATAGATGGACATACCATTAATCATTAAGATAGCATTCAATTTGGGAAGAGGACAATTTGTTAGCAGTGTGAACCTGCATTATTTTAAGCCCTTGCTGTTTCAACTTTCTCTTCTTATCGGGGACCAAAGCCGCCTTCTCACTTCACTGCCCTCTTTCAACGATGCTTATTTGTAGTCACAATGAAAGAGGAGGGCAATTTCTGCTTTAATTTGGGCCAGGGCTTATTTCTTCTTGTAACCGAAGACAAATGGCATCACCTTTCTCATTTCTATTGCAGTGGGGTGTAGATTCTCTCTCTAGAACATCCAGCCATTTCATTTCCCTTTTAAATGATAGAGTCCTGCTGCATATGGAGAATTGTTGTCTTTAGTGCTTAGTATGAGAAAACACTAAGAGGGATGTACAGAGAACAGTATTGTCTGTGAGACAGGTGTCTGCCCCTGCCGCAGTCTCAGGTGTAACAGTGGGTCCAGATTTAGGCACAGATTTAAAAAATAGTGCACATCACTTAGAGATATGGCAATGAACAGAGGTTTAGGAATCACAGCCTGGGAGGAAGAGATTTTTCTCAGAAGCCTGTAAGAGATACAGGAGCATATAAACCAGAAACCTGGTCTTTCTCTTATATCAAACTGGCTCCTAGCTAAATTTCTGGGATCTGTATAAAAGGTTAAAAAGATTAACAGAGGTTGATCTGATTGTTAATGTTTCCTTATCATTTCATTTATGATGAAGAAAGGAGGGAGGGAGGAAGGAAGATTTCCCTCCCAAACTGTTATCAGGTGAAGTTCTTCTGCTTGAGTAGGACAACTAAACCTTAATTCAACCTCCAAAGAGGATCACACAAGATGCGTCTCTCAGGGTGTAATTGGAGTAGACCCATTTGTTTGTGTAATTGCCACCAGGGTGGAAGTCTCTGCTTCTGCATTTGTGCCACCGCAATTATTTTCCCAGGAATGAAGCATCTGAATTTTAATAACCCATACATTCTCTACAACATGACATATTACAATATCTTGACCTTTTCAGTGTTCCATAAATTGATCGTCTGGTCGTTCCAGCCTTCCCTTGTTTACAGCCCTGGAAACCTTAGAAGAAGAGGTAGCATGGGCATCTCTGAGTCATATCTTCTATGTTTATCAGCACTTTCTGAATCACACTGCTGGTCTCTTGAAGGCTTGACAGAAGCTACATATTGCATGCCTGAGGTGCAGCAGCATATACAATCATGCCAGAAAAGGCAGGGATAAGAGCTACAGGCTGGCTCATAAGGTCCACCACAGGTGGTCCCGTTGAAGGTCACATTGGTTGACCAATATTGTTATCAAATTGTGATCTCTCCAGTGAGTTGTTCTGACAGCCAGATAAACCTCCAGCTAAATAAATATCATGCATAACCTTCAACCAACCGAATGTAACTGTTTAATTAACGTGCTTTTTCTAAGTAAATTAAAAAGCGGGAAAAAAAGGCTTCTGGTCTTTTAACGATGAATAAAGCAGAAAATGTAATACCAGATCTAAACATGAAAGGCAGTGAATCCTCTTAAAGCTGAGGATGCAGTGGTAATGCAAAGCAGGAAAATGGTTATTCATTTCCAGCCATCGCCTCAAAATGATGGACCAGTAAAAAGAAGACACAAATTGGAATAAACTGCAAATGTTGGAGGAACATGTTAGCATCAGTCCAAAGAAAGAGGAATTGTCACTTCCACACTGCTTGTCCTACATCAAAGACATAGAGCAATAACAGATTAGAACCAAATCTGGTTATAACTGAATATATTGGAGTTATGGCCAAGAATGTTTTTCCCTTTTTGCGAGATAAGTCACAACCTTCCCTCAGATCCCTTTGAAGAGCTAAAATATGGGTGCCTCTTTGTCTAGAGCATAATACAGACATAACATTTATTCTTTCCCTCCCTGCTGAGGAGGGAAAATGCCCCTTTGGTAGTGTTCATAACAAGTATCACTCTCTCCAAAACACCCCATAAAACTAAACAGAAAAGCTCTGAGATGACTCAAGTTCTTCCTCTGAAAATAAATGTAGAAAGTTGTTCTGGGGAAGCTCTTCCACCTCCAGATGTTCCTTCAGGTCCCACGTGTGCCTTAAGGTAAACTCATCTTCCCAATGAGCGTGGAGCTGCAGAGGCCAGAACTGCTTTAGTAGCATAGCTCTAAACCTCTCATCTGCCCCTTCAATCAGTGAAGCAGAAAGGCCTGGTTTGTCTCAAAGCACCGAAGAGAACATGAGGAGCATGCAGTTACCTGCAAAAGTGATAAGCAGGCAGGCACAACCTGCAGCTTAACTCCATTATACTAACTATTACCCCCAAACTGCTGCCGCCTTATTGTTATCCCTTGTCTGTATAAGCTGTTCCCAAACTTTTCTCCTTTCAGGTGCATAAGTCCCTGAAGTCCCACATCCAGTCTTGGGGGTGGAGGGTGCTGCGAGACTATGAGACAAACCCTGTAAGAGAGCCTGAAGCTCACAGTGGCCTTCAGTTCCCATCTTCTCCATCCCATGGAGAAAAACACTGCCTTTCCAGCCTCCTGCTGAAAGCAATATCAAGAGGAAAAATAATCACATTAGAGTGAATCCAGACAAAACAGAGCAGTTGCTTCTGGGAAGAGGAAAGCCTGTTTAAGAATTTTCCCCTTATTTCAAAAGCATAAATCTTACGATAGTTAAAATAAGTCTGTCTCAAGGTTTTGGACAACTTGTTGGTTTTGGATGGCCATTTACCTATCATAGCAAAATTCATACATTTCTGTCTTCAGCTAATGAGAAAATTTTGGAGAAGCCAAGTAGAACTAAGCCTGCTCATGGCCATGCTGATGTTATTTCTTACAGGCCTGCTGCTGAAACTGTAGCTTGTTGAATGCTGACCAGTTCCATATGCACCAGTCTTTTACCCAGCAATAAAAAACATCATATGCTGATCACTAACATAGTGATCTGCACTTTGTCCTCCCCCTTTATTCAATATAGAGCCTAAATCATGGCCTCTGTTCTGGTAATCAAAGGTTTCCCTGCTACTGGATTATATTATTTAAGGCATTACTTATGGATAAGTTACCAGTTACAATCTGTGCCTTAACAGAGACTGGATATCATCCCATTATCCTCCCAACATAATGGAAGAAGCATCAAGATCAGGAGGCAAACAAATATTTATTATCTACATCATCCATGGGAGAAAAAAACCTGGGACATCTGTGGTGGTATAATTTGACTGACAACCAAGAAGCCTGCAGTAGCACCAAGCTGTGACTGATCATGAGAAAGGAATGAGAGTAGGGGCAGGTGCCTTCCAGAACAGCACACATAAGCACGATAAACAAGAAAGGATGGAAACCTACACCAATAAAGAAACTTTCTCTAATGGTGGAGGTAAATTTCTTATATAGGCACATCTATCCAAATTATCTTTTTTTATCACCAGGGAAAAATTATTATCTGCAGGCCAAGCTATGGGGTTGTTTGGAGTGGGATGAAATAACAATTAAGTGTATTATTGTGATGTGCTGTTTACATAAATTGTTATGTCCATTAACCTCCAGCTAACATGGGGGGTCTGGAGCCGACACATCATAAGCAGGAAACACTGTCTTGCAAAGCTTGCTGTCCGAATGGGCTGTACAGGATAGGAGAAAGAAAAGGACCTACCCGTGTTCACATGATAGATGAGTGCCAGAGCCCTAAAATGGACAATAAATTCACAGTACTTGCATCTTATACTTAGCAGACAGGCTATACAATTTATGACTCTTGAAATGGGACATAATGAAATATTCCCCTTGTTGTCCATAAAAACCAGGTTAGTATGATAGCAAACAAAAAAAAACGAAATAGAACAGAACAAAAAACTAACAAAAAAAAAAAAAAAAAGCCTTGTGTACCTGAAAAATTGTTCAGAGGTGCTTTCATAAATACATAAGTTATTCTGGTCATTGGTTTGAAGTATAAACCATTGTATGTTTACCTGTAGTCTATCCAAAGTCACATACAGCATAAACAACGGCCGAAGAAGAATGGTATTTCTTTCTTTGGGACCCACTATGTCTTATGTTACCTGCCTTGTCAAGGTTTTTCATTGATGTCTGAGAGAGATTTGGCCAGAAATAGTTTGAAAGGATGGTGTTTATGAATTTGTGCATATTTTATTGCTCCGGGTACATTGCCAGTACATGACACATTTCAAGATCTTTCAAATAGTCTGCTGAGCACACAGTGAGAAGGGGTTTACTCATAAAACTTAGTTAAAGGGAAGCATACAGTTTTCTTTCAGGAAAATAAGAGTGAGTCATCCATGTACGCATTTGATTTCCAGATCCAAGGGTTTGCAGTCTAGACTTATGGTTTTCATTTTTCTGAACACTTAATCAGTCTCTCTGCAGGCTGTTACATCGTGATGCCAATAGGAGGTTCGTGAGGATATGAAAAACAGAGCAGGAGGTACCAGATTTTTCTTCTAGGTGAGAAGATGCAATAGTTCTCCAGAGTGGCTACCTTCAAAATTAAAAAAAAAGAAAGATAAGATCTTTGAGTTGAGGGACCCTTGGTCCTCTCCATGTGTGATCCACAAAGAAATGACTGCCTGTCTATATTAAAGTCTGTATAAATTTGTTTATGCCTCCTTAGGGTAGGCAGACTTGTAAAACCCTGGTGTACTCTCAAGTAACAACTGCAATTTGGCTCTGAGCTCTGCAAGACCACCAAAGGACAGGGGGATGATGTGCCTAGGAGAGAGGCAGCATGTGTTGACAGGTGGAATGAAGGTCTTAGGAAATGAGAAAGCGGTGATGATATGGGAGAGTGATGATATGGGAGAGTGTTATGTGGAGGAGCCTTGGAGGAGAGGTTTCTCTTCCTTGACTCCATGTGTGCAATAGGCAAATCTGCAGCAGTTGAGTCCAAGGGTAGAGGATTAAAAAAGCCATGAGAAAGTACGTGCATACTCACACACACACAGAGCAAATGGCAATCATTCCTCCAGCTGAGTGTGTCCTGGGTTATCCTTACATTTCTTAGTCACTTCCCAGCATGTTCATGAATCAAATATATTGGGAGAGAACACTGATTGAGGCATGCATTGGGCTCAGCACTCCCAGATGGGATGGGGGCAGAGGAGATCTTTCTGCTGCTTTGGTCAAGTTCTAGGAGAAACAGCTTCTCCCCATTTCCCCCTGAAGCAGAAGAGGAAACAAGGCATTTCCCAGAAGATGAACAGGAGAGAAGAGTAGGCAGAAGTGCAGCTTCCCTGGCAGTCAAGCAGTGCAGCACTTTTCTGAAGATTTGCCTGTGCCTCTCAAGGTTGGTGCGAGGCCACTGCTGGAGAGGGTGATGCACGGGAGCAGGCTGTGTGAGGGCATCCTGTCCTGGTCCCCCACGCTACCACCCTCGGTGTCCCCAGGGATCTCCTCCTGACAGTGTCAGTCAAGGATTGAAAATTAGGCTTATAAATGCAAATGTTCTGCAACCCTAAAGCTGCAAGCATGTTTTTCCAAAATCAATGAAGAAGTCCTCTTGCGGCAGGAAAGGGGCTTGGGTTCCTGGTTCCCCCAGCAAGAAGTGATTATAGCAGAATAAAACCAGATCCTTCAGCTTATGTCCTGACAGATTCAGCTAATTAGAAGAAGAAGAAACTTTAACTTCTGAGTAAAAGCTACGCATGGGCACTGTGACACTTGAAGGAGCATGGCACTGCCCAGATGTGCCCTAACCCCCAAGAGAGTTGTGGTGTGGCGCGTTTGAGTAAAGCAGCAGTGTCTCCTAAAGGCATCCCGCTTCCCATCCATATCCAAACTAAAGCTGTCGATGCATCTGCCATCAAAGCAGTCTCTTACTTGGGTGATGCAGCAGGTGCAAAGCATCGCTTGATCTGCCCAAGTCTCCCACGTTTGTTCTTGTGATATTAAAGTCCTGAGAAGATAGACACAACCTGCCTTCATCAATTTGGTTGACACACCTTCAAGTAGTGTTATTGATGTATCGCAAGAGCAAAGAGGAAGCAACAAAAGAGGAAATAGTAAGCAGTGGAACTGAAAATATTATGCAGGAAAAGGAAGGTGGCTCGTGAAGCAGGCAGCAGCAACATCCCACTGCCTCCTGGAGCCCATGAAGGTTTGCTCTGGGCAGGCACCCAAGCTCTGCAGTGTCAGGTACAACGCCACTGTGGAGAAACTCCACCCTTACCAGCTTCAGGTGCTCAGGACTTTTCACCTCCTCCTGCCCAGGCAGAAATAGGCTGTCAATAATTACTTAAAAACCAAACCTCCCCAAATATTAGTTAGTTATTGTCCCAAATTAAAAGGTTGCATCTAATCCCCAGCTCACTAGCTGACATTGCCTTCAGTGTGCTGGGTTTAATGGGACAAAGCGTCCTTGTTGGGATTTCACTGGCAACTTTCAGCAATGACATGAGGTCTGAATGTCAGCACAGGCTGTCAGTCTTCCCTTTGCAATCTGGAAAACATGGCCAGCGGGTCACCCTTGGTAAAGCACACTTGTTTGCTCTTCCTTTTTGTCTTTCAAGATCTTCCAAGCCAGAAGCAGGGCAGCAGCTCCCTGAAAGCTGGTGGATAAGAATTAGCCTGCTCCCGGGGATTGCTACGGCAAACACAGGGGGCAAATCAGTGATGCAGAACAGAACTTCTCTACAGTTCCCGTGCTGATCAGAATATTCAAAAATAACTGGAAAGCTTGCCATTTCAGAGCAATATAGGGCTTAAGCCACTTTTCCCATAAGTCTGTATAATGACGCTACATACTATTTCATTAGCTGTTTTCCTTGTACAATAAATTTTGTAACTCAATTTGATTTCTGTTGTTCATGCTGATTATGTCAGCATGGTTGCATCACCGGGTACGTATCTAAGGGACGCAAGAATTGTAGGGAAATGTTTATTAGAACAACCAAAACAGGAAAAACAGACATACTCTTGGGCTCCATCTCTTCAAGTCTGGCAATGTTTATTATGATTACTATATTAAAGACAGAGGATGGCATGAGCTTAGGGAAAAATATTTAAAGTATTTTTGTCACCACCTTTTAAAAGCTATTTAGAGTCACTACCATTCAACTCAAGATCTTCAAAATGCTGGTTTAAAAATTTTAATAGTTACTGACAAGGAATGTTAGTGCTTATGATCTCTCAGTAAGGCTACATCCTGGCCACAGCCCATAGAATCAATTTTCAGGCTCCTCATTATGTTTTCCTCAAGTATCCAAAGAAGAAATTGCATCTTGTACAGAAATGATGTGAAATACAATCTGACTCAGAAATTACCTGAGGTGCAGTTGTTCCCTAAAACCAAAATGAAATAAATAAAAATAAATAATACTAGAAGCATAGAAATGTTTCTGTTTCTGGCAGGACAAACTAACACCACAATCCTGGCAGGTTTTTGGCATTTTCATCATCACTCCTGTTTTGTCCACACTTCAGGAAAAAAAAAAATCTTTTTTATTTTGATTTTGTAGTTTTTGACTTTGAACACTTCCTGAAAAATCAGTTTGGTTTGTTTGTTTGTTTGTTTGTTTGTTTGTTTTAAAGTCATTTAAGCTGTTATCATTCTGAGGCTACATCATGCTCTTATACTCACTCTCCTAATTTGACTAAATATATTTAAAAACAAAACCACAGGAATTTAATATTAAAATAATTAAAAACTAACAACAATTTTCCCCAGCTCTGGTACCTTTTTTTTTTGCTGGGGCTATACTAAAAGGGTAGGTAGGTGAGTATTTTGATATTTCTGGCACAAACTCTGTATATGAATTACATCTTCCATGGTGCATCACAATCATTCCTTTCAGTGAAAAGACCAATGTACTAAGGGAACCTTTGGTCATATAATCAGGTGATATAATCCAGAATAAGTGCTTGGTCCATGCAATAATGACCGAGTTCTCAACTGAAATCTTACAGTTCAGAATAAACTATTTATATTTAATTGGGTTTTTTTCTTCAGCATGCAAAAAAAGAATCAAAATTCCCACAGAGAGTGATTGCTGTTAGTGGGTTAGGTCTGTATCTTGGCAAAACCACCAATATTTACAGGCAAACACCAACATGAACAAAAAATGTTACTAGCCCTGAAAATATTTGAGCACATTTACTGCTCACTGGGTGCTGCAAAGTGACAAAAGAGAAAAAGAAAGAAACATTTGGAGATACCTGCTTCTGTTAGCAACTCCTGCTTGTGAGCTTGCTCTTCTCACCACTTGGGCCAGGAGAGGATGGATGGAGACAGGAGCTCGCCCTGTTCCAAACCCCACACACTGGTATGGTACAGCACACTCCCCAGCTCTGTGCAAGGAGGGGGATGGCCAGGGCTGTAAAAAACCCTGTTCCATCTTTTTTTAGGAAGAAATGAAGGAGTCTGCAATATTTTTCAGAGTGGGTGGCAGCTGAAAGTGTATCTTGTGAAGTTGCTCTTTGACAAATGTATAGCATCCCTGGAGGAAAAATAGGAGTTTGCCAAGTTCAGACGTTTTCTGTTCTCATATAACTAAAGCTGCTTTGATCTAAATTTGACAGGTAATGTGTGTATTATATTACTGCAACCACTTTAGTCTTTTTAACTCAAAAAACAAATAGCCCAGGGACCAAAATCTGCTTCAGACATCCTCCTCGTGGAACTCCTACTGCTTTCAAATTACCAAGTATGAAAGGTGTGTACAACAGAGGAGCACACAGCGAATGTTTTTTCTAGGTTTTCATGAGTGTTTGTACGGTTCAGATCCCAGAAGGCTTGCAGCTCACTTTGGAGGCTCTGGGTTCCTGTCCCAGCCTGGATCTGGGTTCGTTTCCAGAGGAACTGTAGTGGTGCTGATGGACCCAAAAGAAGCTAAACCAGCCTTGAGACATTCCCCTGATCTGCACCAACACTGACTCACTCTTCAAATTTTTTATTTTTTTTTTCATTTCGTCTCTCATCTGTGGAAATTAATGACACATAATGTCTATCTCTTTTAAAGATAGCCTATGACGTCTAAAGAGGAAGATTTATAAGCTCCTAGTCTGCTAGATTGTATCTTTCCCAGTAAAGTCTAATTGAAATTTTGGTAACTTTGACTTATGTATTGCTGAAATGATTTCAGCACACCCTCTATCCGGTGTTTATATCATAATGCCAGTTTCTAATTCAACAATGTAAGAAGGATTGCGAGTGGAAGGTGCTGTGTACTGGGACATTGAAGTTTGTCCTCTGTGCATAACATTATCTTCTTTAAATATTTTGTAAACAATTACTTTCTGTACTTATATCAAAGATAGCAATTATAGATTCTATAATCCAAATTTAAAATCCTTAAATACGTATTTAATACATCCCACACACCTCTTGAGTGGATGGACCTCAAAGGCAGGAAGCAAAGTCCCTCCCACTGTAAGAGAAGATCAGGCTTGTGACTATCTGAGGAACCTGAATATACAGAAGTCTATGGGACCTGATGAGATGCATCCCAGAGTCCTCCAGGAATTGGCTGATGTAGTTGACAAACCACTCTCCAAGATACTTGAAGAGTCATGGCAGTCAGATGAAATCCCTAGTGACTGGAGAAAGGGAAACATCACACATTTTTCAAAAGGGTAGAAAGGAGAACCCTGGGAACTACCAACATGTCAGACTCATCTCTCTGCCTGGGAAGATCATGGAACAGATCCTCCTAGAAGCTGTGCTAAGGCACGTAGAGGACAGGGAGGTGATTCAAGACAGCCAGCATTGTTCACCAAGGGTAAGTCCTGTCTGACAAATATTTTATGGAATAAATTTAAGCAGTTTCTTATGGAGTCTCTGTTTAGACAGGTAACAGCTAGCTCACTTTGTCCACAGTCCAACAAACTGGTGGAAAATGGCATCAAAATACTAACATGTATGAAAAAAGGGTGAGGAGTCAAGCTCTTGCACATACATGGCCCTGTCACCCCATGAAACTGTGACAGTGAAGCCAGGATTGACATCTGCTGACGTTTTGTTCACCAGGAAGCCATGACCAAGGTGCTTGCCCTGCCAGGAACAGGTTTCAGGTCAACACAGTGTTGCATGACAGCAAAGGCACTGTGGTCTCGGGCAAGGACACCAAACCACACAGCTCCCAAAGTTCCTCAGAGACCACCTAAACACTAACAGGGTGTTTTATACATGCATTGGACAGTGTCCATTTGTTCTCTTTGGGTTTTTTGGTCTCCCTGGACTGGAGAAGGATGCAAGCAAGTGCCTTGCAGACATCTTGTCAGGTCACTCCCTGCCAGGGTGTGTGATGGTGTGCCCTCTCCCCCCACTTTCTGAAATCTTGACTCAACAGGAGAGTGTCCCTGACAGTTCTGTCTTATCCTGTCCCTCTGTGCAGATACACCAAGTGTTCCTTGCCATCAAATTTTATTTAAATTGTCACATTTGCTATGAAACTTTGTTAAATTGCTTTTTTATATCAATACATATAGTGCCGCTTCTCTTTTACTAGTGAAGTGCATCATTCCATCCATGACAGGCTGCAGTGAGCCATTAAGCCTCAGGTATCATGCGTAACAGACCTCTGTCAGCTCCCTCTGCTCTGAGAGAGATCCAGAAACCTTATCTGGGCATCCAAACAAAATGTTAAAGCCTTTCCAGTGCCTTGCTCAAGAAGCATTGCTGATGGGAAAGAAGGAAATCCTGCTCTCATCCCAGGTCTAACTTGTCAAAGTCGTCAAGCTTTTCACCTACCCCTCTCTAATCAGTATGCCACCAATTCTTATACTCATGAGCTATGAAGGATTAAAATTGAGGAACGTAAAACTCATAGTGTGTCTATACATCATTTTTTATTGCTCTGGAAGCCAAAATCCTCACAGAATTCTGGTAAAACAGTTCACTCACAAACCCATCAGCAGCACGGGGTACAATGGGGTTGTTTCTGCTTGTTTCACCTCCATCCTGGAGTGGAGGCACCTGGTGATAACCAGTCTGTTACCCTCACTTGAAATGGTCCTCCTTTCTGAAGAGCAATTTACACATCTACAGTAAATATGTTAAATAGGAGCAGTTGTCTATACCTTCCCACTAGGAAGTTAAGAGAAAGTTAGTGCTAAAAATAATGAGGTTCCTTTCACAATGCTAACTTACGAGGACAACTGCCCCATCAAGGGTTAAAATGTTGTTTGTTCCACTTCAGTTTTCTTTTAGAAAAGCCAACTCACTGACTTACTTGCTTCTCTCTCTCTCTTTTTATTGTCAGGATGATTTCCCAGAAAGAGATTTTTGAAATTTACAACCAAAAAACCCCCAGTCTGGAAGAGGGGAAGGAGAAAAGCTACAGACCTATGAATATGAGAAGCTGTATTGTTTGTGGATTTAATTTGTGTTTAGTAAGGAAGGAAGAAAACCAGTGTTTAGTTTAATATTTCAGGAAATCATACAGTAAATGCCCCAAGAAATGTAGTGTGCCGAGGCCAGGGCACACTCCAGTACAGTTTCCCACATGGAGAGCTGTTTGCCAAGTCTGGCTGATGAACAGCTTTTGTACAATATAATTATTTCATTTGGGGGCATGACTTTTTACCGAATTATTTTTACTATTCTAACACATAACATGGATGTTTTTACATCATCATAATTGTTCGTTTGTCCTCTAATTATGAGCATATTTACTATAACAAAGAACCAGTAGGAACTGGAAATTGTTTAGGTCATCTACTCCATTCCTCTGTCTGTGATTTATTTCTTGCATTGTGTTCATTAAAGTTTTTTCCAACATATGCAAAACACTGAAAAGTCATGTTGTGTGACTGGGGGGAAATAGCACAGAACCAGTAAATAGGATTACAGGAACATCTGCTGGAAACTTTTTTTTCTTGTGAAGTATGACATTTATACCTTGGCAATGAGCAATATTCGCATTAAATGCAGATTATTTGTACAATCGAATACTTATTCCCTTTGACAATACTACCCAGTATGAGAAGTTTCACCCCACTCTTTTGGAGGAAAAATCCTGGAACAATTGGTCTGCTGGGATCTTACTAATTTCAGGATTTAAGCAGGATAGATGATACCTGAGCATTGCAATCTTTGAGACACAGCTTCTCCTGTAAGAAACTGAAGAAAATCATTGAAAAAAAAACAAAAGAAATGAATGCAAAGAGGCCACCTCACTGCCCTGATCTTACATGGAGTAAAATCAGTGAACCTCTCTGCTTTCAAGACAAATTTTAGTTGGGAGATTTCTTTCTTTACATATATAAATGCCTCTTCCTTTTATTTTCAAACACTAAAAAGCAGTTGGCATGACAGTGCTGTGGGAAGAGGCAAGAATAGGTAAATACAAGTTGCTTTGTGGGATTCACAGGCCTAATGAAAGTGATCCTAAATGCATACAAAACAGCATGTTAAACAAATGTTGGAACAGCGGGAGCCCTAGAAAGTAAAAATGCTGTCTCTGAATTTCAGATGTCTTTCAATTCCTTCCTCATGCACAGGCGAGACTGTGCTCTTGTGGGGGTCACAGTGGGGCAAGGCCACAGCCCACCTGGGGTGAATCAAGTTCATCAGAGACTGTGTCAATCAGCAAAGTGCCTCATTCCTGATTTTTCCTTCAACTGAGGACACAGAGAAGGTGACAAACGGTGATGGGTACCTGAAAGACTTTCTGGGGCAGTGGGTATGAGTGGGAGTGATGGAGAAGGAAGGGGCTGGGGCACTTGGCCAAAGCCAGCATCAGAGCTGGAGAGGTGACAGCTTCAGCCAACAGGGAATTAAATATATATAACAAAAGCGAGCCTTTATTGATTCTGGTTTGCCCAGATTCTACTCTACCAATGCAGAATCCCTCCTTCTCCCTTCAGGTCCGGGACAGGGGAATCACAGAGAGTTCTCTGTCTAACATTCAAAGAGCAGTAGAAATCGTGTCCTCAACTTAACATTTTGGGCTTAATTTTACCAAGTATCTTCAGCTACAGTTACTGCAAGTTCTAGTCAAGGTTTTAGTCTACCCTGGGCAGACAGACCGACAGGCTAGGGCTCCTCCATGCATAGTTTTGTCTTTTCTCTCTTGTGCACAAATCGATAAGGGTTAATACAGGGCTATGGCTCTCCCTGTGCAGGCAGCTCAGGTAGTCAGTCCTTGCACCCGTTTAATGGAATCCCTGGCACCAGCCTGGTGGGTATATAGAATTACACCAGTCAAAATGTTTTCCTAGACGTCCAATGAATAATGAAAAGAGTTTAAGAGGTACTTCAACTGATCACCCTCACATCCTCTGGGGTATGGGGTTATCTTTTCAAAGGGCTTAAACTATTCAAGTTTTAAGTGAACCCTTTAAAATGTTCATCCTTTAGATACAAAGCTAGGGGAAGGAGGTGCTTTGGCATTGATCTGATTCCTGAATGTGTTGTCTATTGTGCCTATTTGTCCCAGCTTCATTCCATTTACTGGCTCACATGGGCTCCCTTTGAAGAGAGGCACCTAGAAAGGGGACTGGGATGGTATGTAGCAGCAATATCCTTGTCTTGTCTGAGACAACATTTCTGATAATTTTCTAAGCAACATTTCCGATAGAGAGCAGTGGCTGCCAAATGGCCAGGACAAGTCTGAAGAGTGACTTGGTATATCCTTTCAATTCATTCCATGCATGGAATTTGTTCAAAGGCCTATTGGAAATTACAAATGTTAGCTAACTTCACAAAACCTTGCAGAAAGCTGACAGCAGGCACATACCAGTGTATGTGGCCGGGCAGCTTAGATTTCAGGCTAGCAATGTTTCTTTTCTTTCAATCCATGGTCCCTGTTGGGAAAGTATCTTGTCATGTCAGCAGTGAATATCTAATGTAGTCTTCATACTGTGCCAGTAACTCATTAGTGAAGCCTCCCAGTTGTAATCCCAGTGCTATCTTGCTGGCTTTGCACCTTACCCACATGGGCACAGCACGGGTAGTGTCAAGACTTGCATTGTTTTTTGCTGTGCAATACCCAGAAAGAGTAGTTACATATTAAGGTATTTGTAAGATGAGATGGAAATGACAGTGGCTGGGAATAAGGAGAACCAGGTTGTCTGAGTAGTTTAGAGCATAACTTTTGCCTTTGTTCTTTTGCCATGATGATGACTTGTATGCTAGGTAACATCTCAGCGCTTTTATAATCTCCATTAAAGAAAAAGGAAAATAAAGGAAGGAAAGTTGATGTCTTTTGGGGAAAATATCCAAGGATCGAAACCAATATACAGGCTTAATGGTAGTAAAGAATCTTGAACTTGTCCAGTAAATTAAGATATAAACTACCCAGTACTACAAACTGTTTTGAATTACTTAGAAAAAGGTTAATAAAAAGCAAAAATGCATCATAACTAACAGTTGAATTTTTTTGGTTGGGGGGAGGAGTAGGGGGAGAATCATAGATGAAATTTTTTGCAACTAAGGTTGTTATTATTCAGTCTTCTAAATAACTTTTTAAATTATCAGCTTTTTCTTCAGCATGCTTTATTCAAAGTTAATGAGCAAGAGATATTTCTGTTTCATGATAACAGTTGCTTAATGGGTCACTTTGTTTAACTGTTGACTCATTCTTCCTATCAGGTGGAAGCAAGAGCAGCCTTTCAGAGCAAAGCAAATCTGCATGGGTTGTCGTCCAGCAAACAGTATCAGAATCAAATGCAATTGTTTAATATGTATTGGCAAATATGACGCTCCTTTTGTTCTGTTTCAGGGTCTATTTCACACTTTCACATCAAAGATCTAATTTCACAGGTCACTGCTAATTAAGCTTTCAGATATGTACCATAAGCATAAGTACATTTTGTTTAACAGAAACCAGTTTTTATTTGCTATTCCCATACCCTTGCTCAGGAAAATGATCTTGCCCTAGTCACAGGAGTTCTTCATCTCACTGCACAAGAAAAGAAACTGAGCAACAGAGCAAACTTGCACCATGGGAAAATCAAGCATCGGAAGTTATGCTGGTAACAATCAGAAGAGAATGGCAGGATCTAAAGATGTCAGTAACTGCTATTTTACTATTACTTGTGAGTACATTCAATAAGTATTTACAATTTTTAATGTATATATATGTACATATGTGTATTAATGTAACCCATTCAAATAAGGACAGTGCAAGCAAACCATTTCCAGTAAGGACAAAGAAACCTCATACATTTGGCTTTTATACTTCTTAAACTGTAATCAAAACCTTCAAAATATTACATAAATTTTAATTGTTGTCATTTCTGCTACACATTTCTGTTTCTGTTTCACATATTGGGAAACAAATGGAAAGAGTCTGAGTGAAATGATCAAATACTAAATGGAAATGCAGACCTCCTGACCCTATTTGGCCTATTACATGTACCTCTGCTTGAAAACTTGGTCATTTTTCTTTCTTTTCTTTAGGTAACTCATCATTGACAACTCATCAACTTCCTCCTCCCAAGTAAATGACAGTAACACAAAGCTTCATTTCTGCTACCATTATTCTTTTACTTCAGATATTGATGCCACTGCTGTTCTTGGGGACAGAAAGCCAGGAAAGAACAAGAAACAGATAACTGCGGCTGAAGTATATTGGATTTAAACAAATGGTCTTTTTAGTGGAGTTTAATTAGTATTAAAAGTTTAAGGAGGGAGAAAATGAATTCGTAAAAGGTTGGTCCATTTGTGGCTACTAAACATGAACATCTGGTTATAGCCTGTAGTTCAGGGATTCTCCTATTGCTTTGGAGGTGCATGGAGGTGATTTCCCCTTCTTTACGTATGTACCTCCCCCCTTCCACAGACAGAGGAGCAAACACACCCTCCTTTGTTCTTATATTTCCGTCCCCTAATGGTGTGTACGGGGGAGAGAAAGCAGGACCAGATGAGCCTTCGTGCTGACGTCACATGGATGTTCTGTGTTATGTTATGTGGTGATGTTAGAGCAGGACAGGCCACTCCTCTGCTCCTCCTGCTCCTTTCAGCCAGCCCCGCAAACTGAGCATCTGATGCAAAGCCCAGTGGATTTGGTGGAATCTCTTTGCAGATCTTCAGAGCAAATTCCTAAATGCAAACCTTACTAATACTCCAGCAGAGAACATCTGATTATTACACGGGGCTGGGCAGGAACAGTAATCAAATTTACCTAAAGGAAAACATTTAGGATACATTATTTAAACTGCATTAGATATCTGTGTGATCATTCCCAGGCAGACTGAATATTTCCTCAATTTGATTCAATTTGATTCAACTTAATTTACACCTTTCGTTATTTTAGATAAATATTGCTCTGTAACATGTCTTAGGGAAACAGGCTCTGCTGAAAATGATGTGAGCTACTGACATTTCTACCATCATTTCCAGTATGTTAGAAAACATCACAATAGTACAGACTTTTCTGCAAAATAAGATATAAATCCAAGGTTCTCCTCTGGTTGCAATTATGTGGTAAGTATAATTGTGACCTGAACATGGAAGTACGTAAGTCAGCAGAAGACCCAAACAGCTTCCTTAATGTTCAAATTTACAATCTTTCCCTTACTACATGGAAACAAACTTTGCCAGCATGGTCCCTCCCTCCATGATGTCTGTCCAGCCCCATCCTCACAGGCTTTTGGATCTGATGCCCACTGGCTAAATTCCACTGAAACCCACAGCGTAGGTGCATTTGAGTCATCTAAGTCTTAGAGAACGACTTTGCTCTCAACAACTTCTTCATCTTACAGGCTCTAAAATCAAGCAATGCCTCTACTTTGGAGCAGTTTTCTAAGCCAAGACTTTGGAGTTTGCTAGCTAGAAAAGGAGGAGTTTGAGAGGCAAAGGGAGTCTTATACTCTGCCTACCTCTTCTTCCTCCTCTCCAAATGTTGTTCTAATCACTGAGCTATTGTGCAAAAGCCAGAGGGAGTATTCTCTCCCTTCTGCTCACCTTGTCAGGCTCCCCGCCACCTGCAAAGCAATCACAGCGCCTTGAAAACATCTTCCACCTCATTGATTCAGCAATGACATTTTCAGGAATAAGAAATCAGAGTTCTTTGTTACTGCTAATATATTCTGGGCCTGAAGTCATCAAAAGGGTAAGGGGTTAGTAGTCTCTGGATTTTAAGTTTCAGAAAAATCTTGCCTGTTGCCCTCTGAAATTAGTGGGAATACCGTGAGAGTGGTTACTGTGATTACTCAGTGTTGGTATTTGCAAAAAATGTGCTCCCCATAAATATTGAATTGTGTCATTATCACTGTATCTGTTGGACATTGGCATTCAGCAATTAGACAGCTGGCTGTAAAGTTGAGGAGACAGTCATTAAAATGTCCATTAAGAGAGCTCAGAGCAGAAAAAAAAGGCTGCTTTTTATTTGTTCAGGACACTGGATCTCAGGAAAAAAAAAAATGAAATTTTTATTTGAATAGGGCAAACATTCTATATTTGGTGTTAACTTAGTTGTATCTCTATTCTTCATATATCCCTTCAGCCAAATGGTGTGTCTTGGGTCTTCATTTCCAGATTCATCTATACAGAAGTGAGACTGTGTTTCTACATGCTCATTCCAGAGTGCTCCAGCAAGGACATCTGCAAAAGAGTCTGCAAGATTCATACAATTTTGAAACCTGTGCTTGCAAATATCAGGTAGTATTGGATGGCTGAAATGACTGATCCATGATATGTTTTTACAGACTAAATACCACTGTATTTAGCTGAACACTTTGTTTTGATCTCAGGAAAAACACACACACTTGATTGGGAATAGACACTGGACATTTTTCTAGCTCGGGCTTTCCATTAGAAAGATTGAAACATGATGTTGTCAGCAAATCGCTCCTCTTGTATCCCCTATGAAAATGCCCTTTCACTGCCTGAGAATTTTAGCCAGTCTGAGAATGCACTATTCCATCAATTATTATTTTTTTATTTAAGGAAATTGTCTAATGCAAGATCAGACTTCATATTTTGAATGGTCAGAATGAGTGCTGTTATTTGCATAGTCACAACTCTTTGGGAGAAGATAAGAACTTTTTGGAGCTGGGGTGGAGCACACTGAACAATAGAGCTTCCCCATGTGTGTAGGAGGTCACTGCTGCTCAACCAACTGGAAAAATCCTGCTACTCACACATCAAAATTCACATTTTCCAATACACATTAGTGAGCAAACAGCATAAGGGGTGGAAGAGAAAATAATAAAATATTCATCTGTTTTGTGTTTTTTATGATGATGGGTGTTGCCGTGCTGCAGAAGACAAGTCCACAGGTTTTCCTCTCTCCGGGAATTCCAGATGGTACCGAAATTTTTCTTCATAAAAAGTTACAGTTGTCATTAATTGGTACTGGCTGAGAGATACCTCCATAATGACTGTAAAGACACAAACAGCTTTGAAATTCATGGATTTCAGTCCTGCAGCAGGCAAATAGAAAACCCTCCAAGGCGCTGCCACCCAACGAGTGGGCTCTCCGTTATTGCCATTAACTGCAATTCTCCACTCGTCTCTTTGATGACAGCCAATGCCAGTAAGCATTACAAGCAGATTATTGTTTTAAACTCTGCGTGAAAAATGTGTCTAATAAGAAGAAATAAGATTAATCTGGCTAAAATCAGTTTAAGGGAATGATTGCTAATTGAAAAGATTTGTAACGGTAAGTCTGAAAATTTATGGGATGCAGATATGCAGACAGAGAGGTGTTGGAACTTGAGGAACTGCTGATATGGATCTTTAAATTTGTGCTATTTTAGATTTGATAATTTCGCTAACACATTCTGTTGGTAGTGTACTGTACCAGAGCTAGATGTCTTCACAAACTCAGATATACGTGTGTGTGTGTAACTCATGGGAGAGGCAAAACTGATGGAGTTTTCTAATTGAAGACAGAATTATCTATATTCATAGATGATCCTGTTTAGAGGGAAATATAATCTGTTGGCATTTGGTTTTATGAGTGAGCATGTGTATCCATGCACTTACAGAACGGCGTAACAGAAAGCGGGCCAATTTGTTCTTAGCACAGTGTCTGACAATTCACCTCCTAATCCTGCCCTTTTCACAGCTGTTTCTCAAAGAATGATTACAGCTAGGAAGGCTGGAAGCTGAGAAACATCTCATCTCTATGCACAAATGATCATTTTTCTCCCGTTACAGAAGGTTTCAGGGCTATGTGGGGGACCTGGCAGAGGAGACTGGCTCATACACCTCCATGGGGCTGGGTGAGCTCACGATCTTGCATAGATCACCACTTTGGGGACCTCAGCTCTGAGCTTCAGCTCTCCAGATGTGAAATAAAAGCTATTATCATCTCCTTAGTGCTCCTTTTATGTCTCTTTCTTCCAAAGCTCTCCAGAGCAGAGGTTTTCACCTTGGTATATTTGGAAGATGATTTTGCTTTTACCTGCTTTTCATCCTGTGGCCAAATCAGTAACCTCCAATGGGGAAAGAGGAGCTGGGCTGGGATGTAAGAGCCAGAGAAGTGGAGGAGAAAGCCCTCAACCTACCCCACCACTGGAGGGTTTGTCCTTGCTACTTAGGGCTAGTGGAGGGGACAGAATATCTGTGGGTACCTCAAAATCTGCAGGATTTCCTCAAGTCACCCCCTTGGGTGAGGTCCTGCCTTTCCTTTTCTGTAGGTAAACCAGTGCAGGATGTGCCATAGGTTGCAGAGACAACAGCTCTCATAGGGTGAGGATTTAGCACTGTATCCATCCCTCAGCATGGTCCGAGGGATTTGCTGTGTTTCTGTTGCAGAAAAAGGAATGGCAGGAAAGGCTGAGGCCAGAGAGGATGAGATACAGCCTCGCTCCAGCTGTAGCAATTACCTGCGCTGTCAGAAAAACAGCAGGTCTTAAATTTTGAACAGAAGGGACTAAATGTATCCCTGGAGTAACTCCAGTGATTTCTGCAGGTTATAGGGGAAACATTTTGGCCTTCCATCCAGTATATGCACAAAATTAAATATTTTCTCTAACATTGAGTCAAAGGACTGAAATTCTTTCTCGGATTATGAAGTCTGGTGCTAAAGACAGAGGAAAAAACATGCCTAACTGGTAATGAAATAGGCCTTTCTATCTTTCTAGTGCACATTAGGCAAAACAGCATCTCTCAAATAGATGGCTTTTGCTGATGGCCATTTTCAAATTTCAATTTCAAGTGCACTAGATGTTTTCTCTATGAGTGAGAACTGCTTCTTACCGTCATTTTTCAAAGGATTGCTGCAAGACGAGAAAAACACCTTCCTTTAAAAATCCTGCAGCATCGTGAGCTATTTTGTGGTGAAACATACCCTCTACCAGTTGCTGCCTTCACTGTCTGGGTGACTGCCATGTGGGGAGTTGTCTGAAGAAGTTACCTTAGACTTTGACCCTAAATATTTATGGTCGGTAGCCATGTATTTGCAGAGTGACATAGAGTTTGGTGGGGTTCTCAGCATTTATTGCAGGATGATAATTCTGGCCACTTTTGTTTCCAATGATTCCCCCAGCTGGAAGCAGGGTGGGAGGCCCGATATCATGGTCCCCACCATGGCACATGGACAGGGGTGGCAGAGCCAGCGCCTGATGCTCCCATCCCCCTCCCCTCCCCCAGGATAATGTTCCCCCAGGTACTGCTGCAAAGGGGAGGATGGAGAAGGAGGCTGAGGATGCTTATCTGAGCAGGAGGCTGATGAGCTGTGTTTCCAGCAAGGCCACTTCTGTTCAGCTTCTTTAAGTCTTGTTTTACCCATCTGCTATGTAATGCTCATTTGCCCAGTGTGGTGTCAGGAGACTTCACTGATGTATATGAAGTTCTTTGATGCATGACAGCTCTACATGAAAAATAAAATAATCAGAGCTTGTTTCCATCTGTATCGCTTTTGCTTGGACATCAGCATAGTCAGTGTTACTGAATGCATTCAGAAAAAAAATCATTTTACTTATTCAAAGGCCTAATATGTGGTACCTCCCCAGTTCAGAACTGGTTTCCTGGTCTTGTGTTTTTGCCAATAGTATCTAAAGATCTACAGTTACTTGTTTTTCTTACAATACTGCTTACAACCTCCTTTCCCCTCTTAAAACAATGCACAAATCCCCTACTCCTCTCCTGTAACTGCCTTTCCCTGGAGTACAGTGATCTGCATTGTTTGCAAATTATATTTGAAAAAAAAGAAGAAAACAAACAGAGGAAAATCCACTATTTAAAAGTTTCCTTACCAGGGATGGAATGTTACAAGCAGTTTTAGAAAAGCAAAAAGCTGATTTTTAACTGCAATGGCTGGTAAAGTGCATTTGCTCAGAGGATGGGCGTTCACGAAGCAGCGAGTGCTCAGTTATAGACTTCTCCATCACATCGCAGACACACGGAGGCTGCAGATAAATGATTGCAAAAGCCAAACCACTCTCCTCATCTGTCAGACTGACTCAGTGGCTACTCTGAGAGATACAGATGCCGAACTCAAAGCTGTTAGTTGATAGGCACAACCATTAACATGGTTTAATTAAGTAGAGAAAAGGAGGTGGGAAGGGACTGAACCAATGACAGTGAGAGGAAACTGAGCACCAGAGAGCCTGGATTTTTTTCCCTCTCTTATCTGTTTGCTTGATCAGCAAGCAAGAGACCATTGCTGCTTGCTTGTTAGTGCCTATTACCAGGAAACACAATGGGTTTTTATTTCTAGGTTGAATTTAAACCTTTGACTAAATCTGTTTGTTACTGAACAGACTCATTTCAGTCTTGTATTCCTTACAAAAACTTGGCTTAATTCTTCCATGTTTGATAGAGTAATTTATTATTTTTTTAAAATTTCCAGTTATACCAGATTCCCCTCTGGTCCGAAACCCTCGTGGTTCTGCATCTGCAGAATTATATTAGCAATCACCACAGACTTAGATATTGTTATGGAGATGCTGTGTGGTGGTTTTGGCTTTCTGATGTCCCTGCTGGCCTGATTATGCATGGATTCTCCACAAATGCATATGTGCCACAGATACAGCATCCGACCTCGGCATCTCCCTATTAAAGTCCCCTCCCCAGGGAACTGCTAGTAGGCTGCAGCTCTCACTCCACGGCTGGGGGGGCAGGCCTGGGGGTGGGGAGGTGTCTGGGTGTCTGCCTGTGGCTTTGTTTTCAACAGATATGTAATAAATGTCGCATGAGTATGTACGCAGAGTGTGAAGATGTATCTTATGTGGAAAAGTAGAATAGAAGCATAAAGTGGAAGTTTCTTTTCCCCATTTACTGTGAGTCTAAAAAAACCTATGCCTCTGTGGGTCTCAGACAGCATTTATCTGTTTTGCCACAGCTTATAGGTATTTAAATTTTCTGTTTTAGGATCCTTCAGTGATAAGGTCTTTGGGAATCTCCCATGTACCTCTGAAAACATTGCTGTTACCTCTGTTGCTGGTGAAGATATTCTCACAAAAGTGAAACCAATCTGTGCTACATCTCTGTGGCTTTGTCACAGTTAATGCTGGAAAGATGCAGGCTAATTCCTGCTCCTTTTCCTTAGCTGTGGACCTCATTCTCCTCTTCCATTCAGTCCTGTTTTCTGTAACAAGTTGCAGCCTCTCAGTAAATCACAGTATTAAGGTTAGAGTGCATACACTGTAATCTCTTTTGGTGTAATTTATAAACTACTGTGAGATTCTCTAAAGATATAGTAAATCATAAATAAAAATCTTGATAGGAGTATATTTAGAGTTTTAGATGGTTTAGTATGCTCTGTGTGTGAAGTATTGCTCTGGTTCCATAAGCATGCATTTCTATCTGGTCTAATGTGGGTAATATTGGACATCACTCACCCACCTGAGCTTTGCATCTGGGCCAGTGAGGAGGGGTTCCTGCAGGAAACCTTGTAAAAGCCTCTTAAGTTACAGGGGTAAGTTAAGGGATGCAGAGATTCAATTCATACATGACTTATGACAGGAAGAAGCCACCACACCAAGCGAGGTGTGCTTCATCTCTTCTGAAGTTAGCTGCCTAAAAATGACAAACCTCATCTCAGCTTGTTTGCTATGCAATCAATGGAAAGGGAAGGCAACCTGCAGGATGACTGACTCACCAGTAAGGCCGTGAATTAGAAAGGACCAGAGGTGACTGAACATTGGGCCTGAAATTCAACCTGGACAAGGACAGTTAATCAAAATCAATCCAGCCCCAAATGGCTTTGGTCCTTATGGGATTTTCAAAAAGCTGCAGTACAGACCTTACTTCAGAAGTGGCAGCGACTGCCCCATTAAATTTGATGTCATAATCCCTGCATCAGTTTTCCCGTAGGATTTCATCCTTCACAAAGCCTTGTTTTTTCTTGGGAGCAGGAAAGAGAAGATGGGTATGAAGGGAAGGAGCTTTAAAGGCCACTGCTGTTGTAACACTTTGTTATGCTGGTCTTTTGGAGTTTAAAAGCTTCTGGGTTATTTTAGAAAGCATGAATGAGAATTGCAAAAAGTGAAATGTAAAAACATAATTTAAGAATAATATACACATTGCAGTAAGGTTCTATGACTAAATTTGGCCTCAAATGTTCATTGAAATCCACGTACTTTTTACATGGCCACAGCTAAGGACAAAGCATTTTAAGTCTAAGACTGGGAAGGGATTAAGCATTGTTTTCTAGGAGAAAAATCTGGCAGAAGAAAGAAGGTAAGAAAAACAAGAAAGAGATATATACACAACAGGAGAGCAGAAAGAAGATGGGGACAGACACTTTTTGGAGGTACCTAGTGAAGCACAAAAGACAATGTGTACAAGCTGTACCGAAGGAAATGTCTATTTCCGAGGTACCAGAAAAAATTATTTTCATGGTGTTCAAACATTACAGCAGCAACACAGGTTGTGAAATCTTTTCTTTCATGGACATTAAAAACTTATCTGGACCTGTTACATGTCACCCAGACCCTACTCTGAGTGAGTGGGTTTGACCAAATAATGGTCATAACACAAAATCCATCCACTTCTGAGCATGTAATTGGAGCTGTCCTTCCAATTGTTGTTCCAACTCAGTAAATACGAATGAATTTTTGATTTTTTATTAATAGGTGCCTAGACAGCCAGACAGGTAGATATATAGACAAATCAAATACAGGGATGTTCTGAAACACTCTTTTCTAGTCTCTCTGCAAGGTATCGTGGTGTTTACACTTTTGTAACATAATCTCCAGAGACCAGTAGGAGACACAGGAAATAGTGCTCATATAGCTGCATCTCCTTCCACTTGGGACAACAAGAAGTAGCACCTAGAAACTAATCTCAAAATAAAGGTTTAAATATAAACCAGCCCCCCACTAATGAAAGAAACTTTTCTTTTGTCCACCAAATCCGTTGAATTAAAATGTAAAGTTCTTTGACGTTTGACATCTGTAGTTAGTGCAACAGACTCACTGCACAGAAATCCCGGATTTGATACTTCAGGCAGAAGTCCCATTGTAATCAACAGGTATTTTGCTCTTAAAAGCACTGTGAGGTCTGTGCCACAACCTGAAGAGCAGAAAAGATGAGCATAATCTGTTCAGGCAGCATGTCTTTCAAGACAAGTGACATCGCTGGTTTGGGGTTTGGCTTCCATGTACGAGTGAACTAGTTTTATGAGGAGCTGTTGAGGCAACTGAGGTTGTTTGGCCTGAAGAAAAGAAGGCTGAGCAGACACCTCAGAACTCTCTACCTTGTGCAGAGGTTGTTGAGATGTGGGGGTCAGTCTCTTTTCCCAAGTAGCAAGTGATAGGATGAAAAGAAAGGGATTCAAGCTGTTCCAGGGAAGATTTAGATTGGATATTAGGAAAAATTTCTTCACTGAAAGGGTTGTCCAAGCATTAGAACAGGCTTTCCAGGGAAGTGGTTGAGTCACCATCCCAGGAGGTATTTGAAAGATGTGTAGATGTGGCACCTAGGGACATGGTGGGCTTGGCAGTGTTAGGTCTATGGTTGGAGTCAATGATCTTAAAGGTCTTTTCCCACCTAAATGATTCTATGATTCTATCAAAAAGAAATTGCAAGACCTAGTTTCCTTATATTCCTGAAGGAATTTCACTGCCTGGGTTAAGAAATGGGTTAAGGAATATCGGTTAATTCCCTTCCTAAAAAGAGAGAATCAAACTCAGACAACCTAATAAAACTAAAAGATGACTACAGAAAAGCCCCTTAAATTCATTCTTCAAGCTTCTCTTTCACCACTGCAGACATACAAAAGAGGCCTGGAATCATTAAAACAGTGGCACTGGTTTTTGGGATGACTGAGATCTCCGGGAGCACAGATTGAAGGATTTTGCAGTCAAGAGCTGACAGGCAGGGAGAGATTAAATTGTCAGGAAAAAAAAAACAAAAAGGAAAAAGAGAGTACCTAGCCATAAGACTAATGGCTCAAAGGCTCAGTCCAAAACTTAATCTCGAAGCAGGGTTCATTTCTGCGGGATGTTCTCAGGGTGGTATCTTGCCTTGAGCAAGAAACAGTTGCAAGATGTAGAGTGTGTGTCTACAAAAAACTCGTAGCAGTGGTTATAAAACATTATCAATTTGACTGCAGCTGTAAGTAGGTGCTCTGACACTGCTCAGAGCCGCAAGGATTGAGTGGTGCTCATGTGGTGAACTGCAGGTGCAGTTGCAGTGGTCCTACCAGTGCAGAGGAACCACCAGCTGGCATTCTCTCCAGGACATAAGCCTCAGAGCTAAGAAAGGAGACAAGCTTCATGTCAAAGAAAACAGACATTGGTGGGAAGTGCATCTTTACAGGGTATAATGAGACTGATCTGTAAGTAGAAGGAAAAATTCTGAAGCGCAACAGGAAAAAGCATTTCCAAATTAAAACACACATTTTGTAATGAGCACTTTGCTGCTGTGTCTGAAAGCTGATGTAAATTTACTACCTGTGACAAGGCTGGGCTTAAATCAATGCTCAAAACACAGGACTTTGGTCCCTGGTACTCTCTGTCTGGCTAACAGACAGGAGCACAGACAGCTCATAGGGCAAGAAATATCCATAACTTCCACTAGATGATCTAGGGCCATGCTATTTTTCTTCTTGCTCTGAGTAACATTAAGGTGTGTTTTACTGCCTGACCTGCCAAGGCTTTCAAAGTACTTTGTTGGCTCCTAGGTAGAAAAAAGCCCTTTTCATGCTTCCTAACTTCTCTCATGATAATTACCCTTACCTGAAAACTGCTTGAAAACAAAAAAGCTAGTAATTAAATAGAAGAAAGGACAGTATTCAGGCTGGATTTTTTTAGTTCTTTTATGTAAATGAAAATACTCCTTAAAAAAAAAAAAAAAAAGAAAAGAAAAGAAAGAAAGTACAGCCCAACCATAACTTTTTACCTTATTAAGACATTATGCTGCAGAGCTCCAAGTTCTGATAAAGCCAGGCTGAGGGGCGTCCATGGTCTGGAAGTCGGGTTATTATTCTGTGTTTAACTACCAGAATGAAACCAGAAGGCCCTAGTTGACTGTTTTTCTGTAAATCCCCTGGAGGCATCAATATGGTGTAGCTGAACTCTTTGCTTAGTTTTGCTGGACTCTGCATCCACGTAAAGGAGCAGGGAATGAGAAAACACGCTTGTGGGCAAAGTGCTTCTGTACTCCAGTCAGCCAGACCCTGCCAGAGCCTTTTCTAGCTGTCAAGCCATATGTAGGTGGAATTCAATTAAAGTTTTCCAGTTTTTTTTTCCTGAACAAAACTAGATACATGCAGGAAACCATCTGATGAATGTCTCTGGTTAGCCTTTCTGAAGGCAAAAGGTGGCCTGCAAAATATAGAGTTATTTCCCCAGCAGGTATTCTAAAATAGTCAGTTTAATCTCTCCTATAGTGGGACTCTGTAGCACATATTTTGACAGGGATACTCATTGTGCTTTCAGCCATGGGGTACCTGGCAGCACACCTGCCCTCACACCAAAGGGCTCCATCTCCAGTCTGGGTTTTGAGCACTCCAGCAGCTTTTCCCTCGCTATAATAAACAGAGATCTCAGAACACAGCCATCTGTGGTGATGCCTACTAATAATATGAGACCAAAAGAAAGCCTAGGAATTTAAGTAGGCAGGAAACATGTTGCTTATAGAAAAATTCCATCTTTCTGAGCACTGCTTCCCTGTGCAGCGCACGTAAGCATCTCCTAACAGCTTCTCTGGCGCTCTAAGCTTAATGCTGGACCACGCCAAACCCAGTAATATTTATGTAAGCCCCTCACAGCCATGCCATTTTTAATAAACCATTTATTAGCTAAATATGGGCTGATAACAAAGACATCTATACTGAGAAGGATCCCTCCTTTGAACTGGAATTTGCACAGTTCAAAATCCCATTTCTTCAATCGTCGGATTAACGTCTGTGTTATCTGTGTGTGAAGACAGTTCTACTTTGTCCCCATTGTAAGAAGGGCCTGCGTGCCCAGGAAGTACATGTTTGTATTTGTAGGAGGATTGTATTTGAGGCAAGCACAGCTTGACTTGGGGAGGGAAATGCTGCATATTATTTGTATTACCATTAAAAAGCCCCCATGCTGAGTATTAGGCATTATTTCTCTCATACTTGGCATGTTGTAATGGGTTCTGAATGCTGTAATGCCCCTTTGAAATATCGCTGGAAGTAAAGCCATGCGGAGAAATAGAGAGAGAAATCCATCTTGCACACTAACCTATTCTTGAGCTCAGATCACTTCTTACACTTCTCTTGAATTTAGGCATGGTGTTTGTATAAATTTGGAAATACGCCTATGTCTTATCTGGTTTGTAACTTAGCAACCTTTAATCTGGGTTTCTTGCTGCTCCTTATAAAGCAGCTGATAAATCTAGTCAAGAGCTTACAATAAACTTGGTAGGGAGAGTATACGGGGGTTTGTCAAATATATAAGTAACACTCAAAGCTCCATTCATTTTGCTGACATTTACCTTTATGCATAAAGACAAGCACAAAACCGCCCACTGCTCAAAGTCACATTTAATCAGACTGAGTGGCCTTACATTAGCAGACACCAACTGCTAGAGGGTAGGCTGTGATTTGCAGACTGAAGAAGTTTCATAGAGCACGATTTGTCTGCGACATGGTGATCTTTGATTTAATCACTTAACTTAGTTAATTTGCCATCTCCGTATTTGAAGAGAGAGCTAACCAGAGGTAAAAATGAAAAGGAAGCGATAAAAATGGGGAAGATTATGTTGGTGAGAGATTTTTTTTTACAATTATTTGACCTCGCTGAAGTCCACAGAGCACTGCTAGGTTCAGTCCTATCCACAAGGCAAACATCTTACAGAAAATAAGACTTGGGAGCTTTGAGTGACAAACCTCTGAATGACGCAGTTGTCACAAGTGCTTGGCATATTCATTACAGCACTGCATCTGCCCGAAAGGTGTTTAGGCACACTGCTAAAGGATTCCCAGTCATAAGCGGGAGGCTGCCCAAGGAGCTTCTCTCTGTTTGTTTTCCTCCTGCATTAGTGCAGCTACATCCTCCTGGAATTGTGTGTTGGTTTTGTGCATCCCATGGATAGCGCAGACATGTCCAAAGGGCAGAGTTACAGACTTGGAGTCTGAGGCTGCCTCACGAGTTGGGTTTTTTTAGGCACTTCTGTACGTGCATTTGACTAATTTTTTTTGTTCTGAACAGTGTGAGTATTTCTCAATCCATTTCAGTATTCTTTTTCATCTGAAAATCAAGCCCCGAGGCATTGTGGGTTTCAGGAGGGCAACATCATTCCCAGCTTAAAGAACAACAGTGAACAGATTGCTGGTTTGCAGGCTTCAGTTTTAGGTCCTTTGATATAAAGATAATGAAAGACATAGACAAAGCGCAGCTCTCCAGTAGCCCCAAACACATGGCCAGTGCAATGATTAAAAATATACACAGAATTGGTTTATAATGATTTAAAAGTTTGTATGTAATATTAGCCTCTTTGGGCCTACAGGCATGTTATTACAAGCTGTCACCTCTTACCCTTCAAAGTTGTATTGAGTTTTATTGAGACAGAAAACATGGAGTTTATGTCTCCTCCAGGTGCTGCAGAAAGCAGTAAAGGGATTTGTCTTTTGCTGCAAGGCGAGAACCAAGTCCATATGTCAACAAAATAAAACAGGCTGTTGGGTCCTGGACTTTTGAAAGAGGTGCAAAACCGGCTCCTGGACTGCTGAGCTGGTGTTGAGGAAACCACACCTTTTAGGCTGAGTTGCCAGCGACTGAACTAATGTGTATGCTTAAATCTCTCATAATGAAGTCTCTAACCCTCTATGTCAATTAATTTATTTATGTCAATCATATTTATCAATGAAAATGTCAATGGTTGTGGGGACTGCAAAATGCCATGTGGATCTATGACCTGGTGGTTCCCCTATCAGTATGCTTCACTTTTCTTTTGCTCCCTATTTAGGGTGGCCGTGCAATTCTGCTGTAGCTCTTCACTAAAATCATTGATGGGGGAGGCACCTACAGGGTGAGCCACAAGAGCAGAGGCCTCCTCTGAAAAGTCAAGTCACCACCTCAAAGGAAAAGTGGGTCCCTACAGGAGAGCACCATGGGGGAAGCTCTCATGCTTTGCCTGGGAAGAGAGCAGGATGGAGCACCTCTCAGAAGCTCCTGTACCTTCACATACATAGCACAGGGAGCAAACAGGAGGAATGAGATGTCTGGGTGCAAGTGTAGGCCTGCTGTCTCACTGGCATCTTGGAGGTATGGCAAGAAAAGAGGAGAGGTTTAGAAAATTTTACAGCTGGCTTTTCCTTCCACTACGTGTCAACCTAGTATCCCAAGAAAAAGGAAGAGACTAAAGGCACAGTCCTGTTCTCTGGAGTTTGAACTCAGTTTCCAGAAAGAAGGGCTAAGTGTTTCTAATCATGGGGATGTCCAACAAGAGTAGGAGCCCCTTGTAAGGAAGGATGAGTAAAGCCCTCTCAAGCTCTGTTTCCACTGCTTCCTTTAGTTGCTCAAAGACCACTAACATGTGAACTAACTTATGATGGTACCGCAGAAGGTGCCATGGAAGTGATCATAGAGGGAAAACCTCCATGGGCAAAATTCCCACCTGTCACAAACACAGACTACCTAGCTCCTGCCAGGGTTGGCTTTTAAGTAGCAACAAGAACCGTGACTAAATATCACTCTTGAGCAACAGCACAAGCCACGGGGTGTCAAGGTCTGAGGGAGAGGGATGGAGGATCCTCATGCTGCTACTGAATGCTGCTCAGACTCCTGCAACTTGCAGCTCCTACTCTCTTCCTCCTCCCCAAAAAGAGTACCAAGGTTTGCAACTTCTCTGCTGCCAGGCACATCCCCAAAAATGGCAAAGGCCAATGCATGGGAAGGGCACTTTACAAACACTACTAGAAGACATGAGTCATATTTAGCCAGGATTTTTACAGTTTTTTTAGTGGAGTTTATTTCAGAACATGAGCCAGGGTGCAAGCCCCTCTGGTGAGAGCGTAGCGTAAAAAGATGTGCTTCCATCCATTGCATGGGAAGAGGGAAAAGGAAGAGGGTAACCCTTCTCCAAACTATCAAAAAATTCAAAGTCTTGTTTAAAGCCAGTGATCCATGTCAATAGCAGACTGCAAGAACTTGTTTATCCCTGGTAATTAATTATACCCTACTTCAGCTTTCTACCGAGTGTCCAAAGCCACAAGGGGTTTGTCAATATTCTTTTTAGCATACTGGTTTCTGTGACCACTGGAGAAAGATGATATTTTAGTAGTGTTTTCCCTGAACTTTGAGAGTATCCATTACACTTACTTGTGAACCTCATCACCCTACAGTGAAAGGGAGTCCCTTCCTCCTACTTGGTTTACTTTTCATGGCTGGAAGAAGATTCTTTCACGCAGTTCCAGTGTTCTCAGTACAAAATTTAAAGCTTTGTATGGATGAAACCTGCATTTTTATTTTCAGCAACAAGATCCATCAAATTAACTTCAACTTCAAAAGGGAAAAAGTGGTCGGCAGTGCACTGACATGATTGTCCCTGACAACACTGCCAGTTCATGTAGGAGTAACACCAAGGAGGCATGCTGAAATTAGAAGATACAGGCAAGCAACAGCTGAGAGCCACATGAGAGCACAGCTCAGTGATATCTGCCAGTTACATGTTTGAGTTAGCAGATGTCTGTGGGGCTTCTGAGTTTTAATATCTCCATCAGTTTGCTCAGAAGTATCATGTCTTTCTCATGTCAGGGATTATGTGTTCTCTTTCCTCCCTCCTGTGGGCTTTTATACAGTGGTGCCCTTTCAAAATTTGCCTATTGTAAGTTAGATAAATAGACAGTACTTCTTCATATTTGCTGTAGCCTTGTGCTTCCTGCATTTACTAAATGAAATATGAAGTTTTGGACCTTATGCCTTGTAATAATAATTACAAATAATAATAGATACTTTTTCTCTTAGAAATGCTTCATAAAGACAATTAGAGTCATTACTCCCATTACAGATGTACATAAGGTTACTAATCTCATTATCTCACTTCAGGCCTAGGCTTCATACCTGCCTAATGAAGAGGGAGGTGACATCCCCCAGAACACACTTCAGAGCCCAAATTAACTGACATCTAAAAGAAGATACTGTGAATACTCTGCTCCCACCAGAAGAATAAGTTGAAGGACTGAAGTCAGACAGCAGAAGGGAGGCAGAGATGAGGTGAACTGGGGTCCTAGCTTGGTCTCCACGCACCAAGCCACACTGGGTCTCCGAGGACCATGGAAGGACCAAGGACAACATCACTATAGATCTCCATTAGGATTTTTTATGAAGCAGTAAGACAGTTTTTAATATCAGCAGTTCACTTCTTGCAGGCTTCCTAAATATTTTTTTGGTCTGTTCCTTCTCTATTAAATACATCTTTTATAGATCTTTTATATATAAAACCCCTATATGTCTATCTAAGATGTATCTTAGATAGATGGGACTACAGTCACATATTCATGTATATATCTTAATTATATACATACTTTTACTGAAAATGCAAGTTGAGAGAAATTGGGTACAAGTTTTCTGCCTCACTGTCTAAAGACCCTTTCTCATTACACTGCAGAGGATGGTGTTGACTAAATATGCCATCACAAAATCCAAAATGCATGTTTATCTTTTTGAAACCATTAAAAGCAAATCCCATGATTCAAAACTGTTGAAGATCTAGAGCATTTTAATTATCAAAAGCCAATTTAACTTTTCTTTTTTGGTGTTTTAGAAGGCTCCTTTTTGTAATTTTGTAATGAATGGGTATTGAAAAAAAAAAAACCTGCTGAAAACTCAGCAATGTTTGTAAGAACTGTTTTCTTTTCCTTATTTCCAGCTGGTGGTGACCATGCTGAACAAAAACTGATTAACTGATTATTTTTCCTTCACAAAATAGCAGGAAAATTATTGCAGTATCTTCAAACAATAAGTTTTTTTCCTATCAGGTCATTCTAGAAGCTTGAAGACCAGCAAAACAACTATTTTTTTCCTGGCCTTGCTTTCATAATTGCCACTGTGAAGCAATCCCCTCTTTCAAATGTGATAGCAGTGCCAACAGAAACCAATATTCTTCTGCTTCAGCAACACAGCTTCCTAACATTGCCCACAAAGCAAAAACTGAGGTGAGGTTCTTCATCAGCATCACTCCCTTGGACGCACTGGGGCAGCTCAGGTGTAAACTGAAATGTCTGAATTATTATCCATGTTCATTTTTTATCTGGAAACATCTGAAATTAACATTGCTAGTTTTTTTCTAAAAATTCAGCTCCTGCAGTAGCTTGCCTTAAGATAGCATTTGCCAGGAGTGTAATTAGGGCTGGAATTTGTAAGTTATTTGCTAGGCATCTGCTTTGTACCTAGGCACCAAGAGGTGGGAGGTATGCTAAGCTGCCACCCTGTCTGTTCAAGCTCCTGAAAACATCCTGTTCCCACCAGGGCCCCCTTTAACCACCAAGGCCCAGAGCCTGCAGGTATTTGACATCAGTGGGACTGCTGGGCAAGCCTATGTTAGAAAACTTGGGCTGCAGTCAGCTCCTGTTTGTCAGTGCTGCAGGTCCCTGGCTGCATTTCTCCGGGCACAGCCGTCACTGCAGCTCACGCCAGGACCAGGCTGATGGTGATGCAGCCAGAGCCAAGTGTTGAAGCTTGAGCACAAGCAGGACCACCACCTGCACTCAGCTGCTGGCTCTGGCATTCGACCCTTGCCTGGTCCCATCTGCTCCTGCAGCAACCCAGCCCTGGTGCCGTTTTCTTCCACTATGGAGGGAATAACCGGGCTCTTTCACCTTCAGCTTGGTGTAACGCCTCGGTGTTCTCCCTGCCAGGAGGGCTGACCTCCTGAGACAGGCTGGGGAATATGTCCCAAAATACAAATGCACTTTCTTTCCTCTCTTCTTTGCTTTCTATGCCCAACCAAATGCAGTGGCTTGGAGTTAATAAGGTGGGGATGGAGAAGAGGGGAAAGGCTGAGTAAGGATCCTATGAGATCCTCAGAGATCCTGATTTAAACTGAGGGACTAGGGAAAGGGCAGGGGAAAAAACACACTGCTGATATAGATGGGAAGCTGGAATTTTCCCACACTGCCTAAAGTTACACGTAACTCTTGTACAGTCAGTTTTGCTCTATTTTCACATTTCAACCTGCCTCTGGACCAATAAACTGTAAATCAAATTGCCCACTGCATTTGCCGCTCTGGGAAGGGGTGAGCTTCAGAAGCTTCTGTATCCTGAAGGATTGCTGGCCCCAGGGCACTTAGGGCTCAGGTTCCCAAGGTGTTAGGGCTGTGACAGAGCCGCAAAGCAAAGGAACCTGCACCCAGGAGGTGCCAGGGGACAAAGGTACACAGATCACGGCCAGACAGAAGTATCAAAGCATATGGCCCCAGTGCATGGAGGCAGGGTGACCTCAGAAAGAGAAAAGGGAAAAAATGAAGTGAGCTGCACCACTCTCTGCCTTCTCTTGGACCAGTACGTTAATACTCATACCAGTAGGACGGGTGCTTGCTTAGACTTGAGGATCTCATCTATCTGGGGACAAAAGCTGCTCATTAGTGTTTGTGCTGAGTTAGTCAGCCCAGCTTGCAGAGTCTTTCTGAGTTCCAGTGGGGGCAAATGAAGAGGTTTCTTAAGTTTAGGAGCTTTTTCACCATCTGAATAGCTTGCTTTGTCGTCTTGTTAGTGTGTGGTTATCTTGGCAGGGAGAGGATGTATTGTACCAATAGGGCTGAGCAAATTCCTGATATTCTGCATGCTTGGGAACTGTCAGTGTTCAAAATCTGTGGTGCTCCAGCCCTTGTAAGCAATGTCTAGAGACAGATGGAAGGAGAGAGAGAGCAAGAGCAAGCAAGCGAGGAAGATATATAAGGAAAACATGGTGGCGTAACACAAAGGTTTTTTATCTACACATTAGCACAGCGGTCATGTTCATTAACAGCCACCCCAAACGAGAGGTAATAAAATCTTTATCCTGCTGCACAGGTTTCCTGCATGCTCCTCTGCAAGCCCCAGAGCAGGTGAGCTAGGGCTACAGTGCCAAATGCTGGCAGGGATAGGCTCTTTATTCCCCCTATAAACACACCGAGTCTCCCCACCCAGCTTCTCCAGCAAGCTGTTGAGACAAGATGCTCTAAATAGGTTCCTGGAAATCCCTACTGATGGGATTTGGGGGCTATGCATATTGTGGTAAACAGAGCAGGGTGGCAGGTAGGGCACTGGCCTGTAATCATCAGCTGATTTAACTGAGTACATGGAGTAACACATTATCCAGCATGGATTTGACCCATGCCAAGTGGTACTTTCTTGGACAGCATCCAAACACAGTTTGGGTGATGCACAGTCCAGGAAATATTTCCAGAAGGCAGAATGGATGAAGTCACCATGCCCAGGAGGAAGGAGGGAAAGAGAGTTTTGTTATGGGAACACAGCCCAGAGTTTGCCAGCTCCCTTCAGAGCCAGAGAACAGACTCTCTCCTCCTTATTTGTTAACATTAACGTACCCAGGGAGACCTCAAATCAGATTACAGACTTTTTTTGGTTACTATAAGTTGAAAAGCATCATTTTGTAAAAAAAAAACAAAAACAAAACCTCAGAATAAAAACATTCAAAAAATTATTCAAATATTCTGAAATACTTTTCCCATATTTAAGAGGGCCCCTCTTCTAAATCCCAAGGCTAAAAGCCAAAGGAGATTCTCCAGAGAAGTTGGACACTCCCAGTGTGAGGCCATCTGAGGAAGACAAATTTCTGAGCCATTACATTTCGAGGAAGACAGGACTGTGCTTGGGTAGCCCTGAGCCAAGGACAGGCAGGGAGGGTTACATGCTCAGGAGAAGAACAGCCAGAAGAGGAAGATTTCTTTCACAGGAAAAAAAACAAAAGCTATCAAAAGGAAATATTTGCAGATGCTTAAGAGGTGTCTCAGGAAGTACATTAGTATGTTGATTGAGATGTCAAGTATCTGATAAACTGCGCAGGAATATGCAGTTTTATGCATGGATTTTATTTCCACATATGGTTTGGATGTCCCATGGGGAAATTTAAATGAAATCTAAAGTTGCTAACAAATCCCTTTCAGTTTGGATTCAGTTTTTTCTGCTTTGTTGTGAATGCAACTGACTGATCTTTGCATAAAAGTGCACCTTAGTCTCTCAGATGATATTCACTGGCAATAAAACTGCCTTTTTAAAGTTATAGTATTTTAAAGCAAATTTCTTTGAATTACCTCAGTGTCTATGCATAATTTTGCTATCTCCTTAGTGGTCCCTGATGTAGCTGAGGAGAAAGCAGAACTGAAACATTCCACATTGGGTTAAGGTCTTGTAATTGTGCAAGCTTCTGTCACCCCCAGCTTGCGTGTGCTACCTTGAACCCATGGCTTATCAGTAAACTCAGAGTAGTTTAGTTGATATTTCCTAAACAATATCCTAGGTTACAAGCATCCGTCATTTATCCCAGATTGGTCCCAAGAATCCACTTCAGAGAAGAGTTTCTCTTAGGGTTATATCTTGCATATGAGCTATACTGCCCCATGCCTGATACGAAGGGTAAATTTGTCACCACCACTCAGGATCCAGCTAAGAAACTGGAAAAATTAGATTGCACTCAGATCTGTGTCACTAAGACTAAACTGCAGTATATTTTCAGGTTTTTGGGAAACCAATACTTATGACCACTATAATACTGAAAGGTTATAATAAACGATCAACTAGACTCTGGCAGGTAAAGTTAAATCTATTAAATTGGCCGCTATTTAATAGAAACAGTATTTCTGTTTGAGATATCCTCTGCCAGTCAATCAGCCACTATTTATTCTGCAAGTATCATTTCAACTGTCATTTACTGGCTTTTCATATAGAAAGACCATTGTACACCATAGTATATTACAAAGTATCAGTAACATCTAGCATTTGCACAATACCAAAATCTCCTCCTCTTCACCTATTAGGCAAATACACCCTTTCTAGACAGTGGATTCAGTAATGTTACTAATTTGTCTATCAAAATGTACTACAACACTTAGGAATAAATCCATATTACATAGACCCATAAATGTGTCAGTCAGTGGAGATGGAAGCGCTCATGATCATTTAGTTGCTATAGGCTAATGGGTACAGTCTTCACCAGCAATACATCTGCTGTTTCTTCAAGGGCACTACTTTCCCAAAGCTGGAAAACAAAGGAAGCAAAAGCAAGTTGGAGACAATATTTCAGCATCAACTTCAGGATAGTGATAAGCAATGGCTTGTAGCTATGAATGTACCTATGATAGCACTAAAGTTAGTATGGGCTCGACACCTGGCATTTGCCCTTCTTTTTGGATGGGTTTTCAAACCGGGCAGAGATCCAAGCTGGTGTGGTTATGCTGCCATAGCCCATGGTAGCCAGCCACCCCAGCAGGAGCACAGGGACATACCTGCCATAGCCCAGGCAGGTCAGGGAAGTGGGCTGCTGTGGTTGGAAAGGTTGCCATGTTGGTGTTACCTCCAAGGGTAATGGGCTCCAAACATATGGGCACTGGTTGCACTTCGGGTAGGGTGGTGAGAAGCCCTTCAGAGGAGCAGCTCCTAAGCTGGTAGTACCTTAAAGCTTATCCTTTCCTTTCACATGGAGCTGGAGAAGGGAGCCAGGTGCCCCAAGGGAATCATCCCAGATCCCACCCCATGTCCGTCTCTCCTCCAGAAGCAGCAGCTCTGCACCGCGTTCGGTCTGTCTATCCCAAGAAACGTCGAGGAAATTCAATGCTGGAGCCACAGAGACAGAGCTGACTGCACAGCCAATGAACCCAAAAGATACCATCTTAGAAACTCCCAGTTCTGTGCTCTGGTGGATATTTCCTCAATTTCAGGTCAAGAGAAAGCAAATTCTGCAGAAAAAAGAGCAGCAACTCCTAATCATCCGTATCTGTGCAAAGGCTCCTTGGTTCATTGGAGGAGAAATGCCTCCCTTCATTAAATCATCAGATGGTAGAAATACTATTAAAACTAAAATGATGCTGATAGCAATGGGCACAAATAAGGAAATGTGGAAATAAAAGTAATTGCTAAGGGAGAGAAGAGGCACCACTGGCCAGCCAGGGTAAGGCTAACCAGGAGGAGTTATTTACATAGACCAGGAGCAAATGAAATGAAATCCCATTAACAACACAGACCTGCTGTTAGACAGGGTTGGCAGGATCATCGATCACAAAGTGCAAAAGGCTGAAGCACCGAGGCGGCGCTTCCCCCAGGCACGGAGGAGCCGAGGTGATGTCAGCCAGAGTCAGCCACCAGGGACAGGCACAGCAGAGAGGACACTCCTTCCCATGTCTCCTGTTCAGAGCACTTTGACTCTGCAAGACCGGGTATTTGCCCATAAAGAATTAACAACTGCAGACAAGAAGCTCTTCAAATTATTAATGCTAATAAATCCTAGAATGATCAAAATAACCAACCCCAACTTGCAAGGTTACACACAAGCTTAGGTTGACATTGGTCTCTCATAAAATCCAGGAAAGGCTGTCAGGGAAAACAATCAACAAGGAGTCAAAAGAACAAGTGACTCAATCAATATTGTCCTTTATTTTTATACCCTACCTCAAAAGTTTCATGACATCACAAATTTGATTCAGTTAATTGGCTTCTATAATTCATTGGAGCAAGTTCTTAATAACATTCTTATAAAAATTAGCTGTATAAGAAAATCAATGCAGACTCATTTTAAAAAGATTAAGGATTGTTCAGTTGGTAGATCTCAGAAAGGCATTTGCAATCACTACGGGTTTTTTGAGCAGGATCCTCCAGGGAGCTGCTCTCAGACCATTCAATATCTTTATCAATGATCTTGAAGAAAATATTAAATCATTGCTGATAGAATTTGTAGCAAATAAAAAGAAAACAATGAAGAGAGAAAAGATGATGGGCATAGGTCGAGGTCACTTGGAAGGGAGGGTTCATTTGAATGCATGTTTCAACACAATCAAATGTAAGGTCACTCTTCGGGACAAAATAAATCCCACTTACAGTGGGGAGGGGGAGTCATATCAGAGGAAGCAGTGGCTTTTAGGAGGATTTAGTAGCTATAACAGATAAGCAAAACAACATGATAGCTGAAAGAGCAAATCGTGTCCATCATCATATAGACAGACAAATGCCGAGGAGGAAGGAAATAACATCGTTTTGTTGTACATGATGTTTATTACTTCAAAATACAAAATTGACCATGAGAGTTGATGGAGCCGCCACTTTTGTTTCTCAGGTGGCTGGCAGCTTCCACCTTCTATTTTTTCTCTTCTGTTGCCATGATCCCGTGGCTGGGCCAGGCCAGTGCCCCAGGGGCAATGGGCCTGATAACTAATGTTGAAGCACTGGTTACTCCTGCCCCAGGGCATCCAGAAATGCCGCGGGTGGGGAGATGAGCAATGCTATAATGCTGTAGCTGGGAATTGAAAAAGAGCTGGGAAAGGATGCTCGATTTTGGGGTGTGTCTTCTGGTGAGAAAACCTAGAAAATCATCTATTTTAATTAAATAACAAAAGGATAAAAGGTGATTTTATCACAGTGTCATAAATGCAGAAGACATTTAACAGACGGCAACACTTCAGTCTAACAGAAAAAGATATGCAGTCCAATGGCTGGAAACCACAGTCAGACAAACTCAGCCTAGAAACTGTTCCATTTCACCAGGGGTAGTAAATAATAATTGATCTCTCACTTGCAGCTTTTAAAACATGAGTGAATGTCTCACAAAATGATGTGCAATGGTTCAAAAAAAAGTTTAAGCTGGAAGGAGAAATCATTGTGTAAGGTTATTTGAGAGATACAGTAGATCATATAAGGCTATATACTTACTTTATTATTTTGGTGTTTTTCCCAGCCCTTGGAATTCATCTGGAAATCTGCTACTATCCTCCTTGGCTTTTGTTCTCCCTTTCTGAGACCATGATAAGACATGGAAAAAATGAAAATATAAATTATATACACTTTGTGGTTACAAACTATATACATTTTGTGGTCAGGCAGGTTTTCAATCCTGAATTTGCAGACCTACATTGACTACTCAGAGAACAGGTACTGATTTGGGGATTTTTTTCCAAACACATGGAAATGCCTACTATTACTAGCATTTTGTACTCTAGCCATGAAGTACACATAACTATAAAGATTTCTGGGTCTTTCAACTACGTTATCATTTTTTAATATGGCAAAACCTTGGTTTAAGGCTACATCATGCAGTGGTTTCAACTTACTCTTGAATTGTACTGTAACTATGCTATAATTAGACTTTGACTATACCTCTCTAAACACGCCAGTTCTAAAAGTTGGGGGTTGTCTTTATGACTGAGTTACTTTCTGATCATTTCATGTATTTTCAGACCCTAGATACACCAACTCTGTTGAGTCTATGTTATAATAACACTGTCGTGTACAAACCAGTCTATACCGATTAGCAGTTGCAGGTAACACGGAACTATAATAATTGTACTGCAATTGCCGTGTAATTATTATGCAATTCATGTCTGATCTACAAATTAAAACATATGTTGCTTTGCCATTAATGTTTTAGCTATATTTACTGATCTGTAATAGATTTTAGCTGTAAAGTAGCGGCTAAAGGAGAACTGATCTCCCCCAGGGAATAATCTTGATTCCAACTTTATAAGAGTCCTCTTTTTCCTCCACAATTCAGGGAGGCAGTTAGCTCATTTTCTGTTGTGTAGAATGCGTACCATTGGCTTCAGTGTAGTCAGGATTTCCTTGACCTTAAGTCAGATAAAACTCCTCTTGGTTTGAAAAGAGATGTAGGAATACAAGAAACACTTTGGAGGTCTTTCTAAGGAATGGCATGGAAGAAAATCACAGAGTAAATGTGATGTTTTACATGATAAGCCTCCAATACTTTCTACTTGACTGTTGAGTTGACATCTCCCTGCTGCTGGCTGGGTCAACTGCAAGGCTAAGGGTTGCTCAGATACTGGGTCCATCCAGGAGGTCTTACACTTGGGGTAAATACATGTAAAACAAAACAAAGACAATAAAATGTATTTGTTGCCACAAACACCAGGACTACTGCTGGTGCTTCAGCAATGGGTTGTTTGCCCTTACGTTGTGAGAACATCCATGTCTATAATTTGACATCCATTATCAGTCATCATCTGCCTAAATGTTAAGTTCTTTTGTATTTAAGGGAGTAAAAATTATCTTAGAAAATTAATTTTTAAGTCAGTATCTTCTCTTTCCCATCTCACCTTACTATCACAAATTGTTCCTGTTTACTTTTCCCATGCTTAGTATCTTATCTTGCTTGTCATAAATATAATTTATATATAAGTCACAACATTTCAGGCAAAGGCAGCATGGCAAATAATTTCTGTAGGCCCTAAACCACAGACTCATGCTGACATTAGTCACCTCCCTTGAGACTTACATGTTTTCTTTCCTGGCTAAATTCACATAAGAACAGCTCAGACTAAAAGTCCACTTACAGATTAGATTTTGTAAATACTTTTTTTTTTTTTTNTTGTTTTTCAATTTACTTCAGTCTGGCCTGTCTCCAGGAGTTTTTTCAAAATAAAACAGAAGACCTTCTCTTTCCTTTGGATGCAATCTTTAAACAAGGATTTGGAAACCTCTAAAACACCCAGTAACTCAGCCCATGACATGGTATGGAAAGGGGCTTCCTTCCAGCCTCTTGAGCCAGCTGAGAGACCACGCAAGGAGCCACCTGAAAGAAGTGACCCTGACTGAGAAGGGGTAGCCAGGCAGAGTGCAGCAGGGCAGCCAGCACCAGGCAGAGAGACTCAACCCCACAGACAGAGGTGGAACAGTTGGCACTGATTTTGTGACAGTAGAAAGTACTAATTTCATTCCACAGCTTCCATTTGGAGCTGACTTACCCTTTTATAAGGTCACATGTATGAGAGTAGGATTCTCTCCAGTTATGACATCTAAACTCAGGTTTGTAATTCAGGGAACAGTCATAGTTTCCGTGACAGTCAATGATAGCCCATGGAGGTCTCGCCAGCTCTGTCACAGGGGACCAGAGGGTTATCTCAGCTGGCCAGCCAGGACACATCCATTTAGGATGAGCAAAGACACTCTCTACATGAATTAGATCTCTGCTGACTGTGACGGAAGACTGGACTCACAGTTAGACACCTAAATCTTGCTTTTCCTGCCAAAGAGCTCAGCCAAGTTTTAATCCATGCATCCTCCCAGTTTGTCCACAAAACCTTTACAAAAACATAACGGAAGGGCACTCTAGTAAATTCCTAAATCCAATTCAAAACTGATGCTGAAAGCTCTAACCAAAAAGCTATTCCATAATAGTAGCTATCTTTTTTCCAGATTATTCAACAGTAAGCGGTATGTGTAATAAAGATCCTGATTTATTTGTAATGTTTATTCAAAATGTCAGAATAAATTCTTTCTATCCAATACAAACTCTGCTTTACACTTCCATCCATTTTCATTAGGTTTTTAATACTGGTCCTAATTTGCATCTTTATGCTAAAACATGAAAATAGAGGTCCTTTCCTTGAACACCCCCATTTTTCATTAACTTCAATAGAAACATCTCATGTAAAAGGAATACGAGATCAGAAAGTTGTAGTTATAGTAAAAGCAAGATAAAAAATAGCACGCCAGTAAAGAGAGCTTCCTCCAGCACTTTACAAGAAATATCCCTTTTAAATCAGGAAATATTGTGCCTAAAGCTTAGCCTAAACATTGTAAGCTTCATTTTAGATTCCTCAACTACAGTTTTCTGTGGGTTCCATCTTAATTTCAAGAAACATTTCACAATCCTAGATTGGTAAAGCAAGATGTTGAAAAGGATCCCTTCGCTCTCTACAACCCTTCAGACAAAATGAATGGCAGAAGTTCATGTGAAGAAAACAGCACACCTTTTAAGGCAGGCACTTAGAGCAATTACCTTTAAGAGCAAATTTCTGGGTATTTCTGTTTTGGTTAACATGCCAAATCAAAGGGAATTTGGTTCACGTGTACAGATGACACTAACAGTGACATCTTAAAGACCAAACACAGAATATATCAACACATCATCATTTCTTTAGAAGAGAGGCTTCTAAATATAAGCTTTAAAACATTTATGGGGTAGACACAGAGCAACTTTTCTGCTTCTACAGATGACATTCACCGTCTCTCCCTTTTGCTTCATCCTCCATAGCTGCCTCCCTCAGCTGTGTGTGCAAATGACACTGTTTTTCCCCAGAACGGTTAGAAAGATTTCAATGGCACTGAATGCGACCTGGTTTCAATAATACTGAATAGATGAAAGTAACAAATCAAAACCTCAAAACAACAGAAAAACAGATCCCGGTGTAATTAGTGCTGTAAACCAAAGGTATTTCTGTCAGTCCCAGCACAACATCACACTAGTTACTTCTGGCTCCTTTTGTTAGAAAACAGTTACGTTCCTTAGCTAGAAATTTGCATTTTATTCCTGATTACATTATGTATTCTTGCTGAGAAAGTGCAGAGGACAAGAATATTTAAGTATGAGAATCAAGCAAGACTGCAACGTTGCCAGTTTCTTTCAGCCTATTTTTTCATTAGTTCACCAGAGCTTTTCACATTGCTTCCTCACCATTAATAGGAGTTATTTTTCACACGCACATCTCATGAACTTGTTGTGGAGAACTGTAAGGCATTTTGTTGGTTGCTTGTATTTACAACATAAGAACATGCTGCTCTACCAGTGATTTCTGTGGATGTATTGCCACTGATGCAGGCAGGAGCAGGAGCTACTGTGAAAGAACACATCTCCTCTTCTTCACTAGGCCTGATGGCAAATCCATTACAGACATTGTCAGTCTGGAAATGGCGTGTTGATTTGCCAAGCAGCTGATATGGTTTTGAATAAATATTTCAGTATTATCCTATAAATTGCCATGAAGAAGCTTTAAATCAGAGAATCATCTAGGCTGGAAAAGACCATTGGGATCATCGAGTCCAACCATCTACCCTACTCTACAAAGTTCTCCCCTACACCATATCCCACAACACCACATCTAAACGACTCTTAAACACGTCGAGGGATGGTGACTCAACCACCTCCTTGGGCAGCCTATTCCAATGCCCGACCACTCTTTCTGTCAAAAATTCTTTCCTAATGTTCAGTCTAAAGTAATAAAACAAAGAAATGCCATGCCTAGAACAATATAGATCCTCAACTGTGACCTACATCTCGCAGTAGAAAACAGTAGTTATTTCTAGGTTAGTTGATCCATTAAAAATGCAGAAATATATAGGTGAACCCAAAGCTGAGCATGTAAGAAAAGCAAGCGACTTTTTAGATGGCACAAAACCATTTTTTGCCTGAAATAAAAGGAAAACAAAGGGAAAGAAAGAAATCTCCAGTGTGAAAATACTCGTTACATCAAGTCAGCACAGAAACATCAAGGTCTGGCTCAGAGACAGCCCAGCTCTCACTGTCAGCTTCAGTGGCTTTGAGATAAATACCTCTAGAAATGCCCCAGTGCCTCGAGCCCCCAGTTCCTGCTGAGCAGCAGCAAACGGGTGTGCTGACACTGTGGGGTGGGCCCACAGAGCTCCATACTCCTACTTTTACAAGAGATTATTCTAAACAAGAAAGAGGAAAATTCTGGACAAGTGTCCTTGGCTGTCTATCCTGAATTTTCATTACTTGCACCATTTACTGTGTTTATATCTATACTCTGGTGTGAAAATCTGGAGGAATGATAAAGTCTCCAGCATAAATAGCATATTAATGTGTTTTTCAAAAATTGTACATTTTTACCAGGGAAACAGAAATCTTTTCATCCAAGTGTATAATAAGCATATTTCTTTACGTTACTTTTCTTTCTCTTAAATAACCATAAAACCTTTTACAGAGGTCACGCTCCAATAAGACTGAAGATTTACACTTTGATTTAAAAACAAGCAAAGAAGAATCTGAGCTTTCCACTGAATGAGGAAAATATTATATTAGCTGTACTGTCTATAGCAACATTAAGGATATATATGGAGAAATTTGGGAGGAAAAAAATAACCCTGAAAACATATTTCCAGAAAGCATGGTGAAATAACACATCATGAGAGGAGGATGGGTCCCCAGTTACAGCCGATGGGACGTCATAGACAACCTGTAAGTGCATCTGCTGAGAGGACCAAGCCCTTGCAAGGCAGGGCATGACCCTGTTACAAGAGAGGTTGCATCTGTGGCTCGGTTGTTTGGAGAAACACAACAGGGTGGGACTGGGCTGGTTTATGAGGGTGCCTTGATGTTAGCATGGATCCTGATGTCCAGGCACTCTTGTGTGTAAGAGTTTTGGCCCAGCGCAGCTAGCTGGGTCCCCAGGGAAGTGTTTCTGCAAGGTTCTTCCAGGTACCATGGGAGTTTGCACTACTGTCTTGTCCTGGGATGTTCATGCAAACAGCTTCAGCATAGCCAGGAGGGAGGAGTCTGAGGGTGGCTTTTGAAGGGCTGTAATTTCCATTGGCATGTTCATTTGGCTTATGTTTAAGCCAATAAACACAACGAATATGTTCTCATAATGCTTAAATGACTAACGATATTAAATCTAGGGTAGTTAGTAATGGTAAGCTAAGCAGAAGCATATGCTTAGAGGTCAAACAGTCCTACTCCCATCTTATCTGTTCTCAGCACTTAATCCAAAAAAGCTCCCAAATAAAGCACAGGTGATGGATAACTTAGACTTGAAGGAAGCATATTAAAAGAACTGTATGGTAATAAATAGCTTAATGAATGAAGACAAAAGATTTTAAAAACCAGGAAAAAAAAGATCAAAAATAGTGTCTTGAACCAGCTGAGGCTAGCACATAATTTAGAGTTGAAGAAACCTAGAGGTGTGTAAGGCTGATGTGCACAACAGGGAACAGTCTTGGGTAGATGGTGTTTGTTTGGTGCAGGGCACCTTGCTCAGCCTTTCCACATGAGGATGTGCAGAGCAACTGGCCGCACTCCCACAGGACATGCAGCAGCACAGGACTCCAGCAGAAGCCAGATGTCCAAACACGAGCCACTGGAATCCTGTGGAAGAATAAAGTCCTCTGGAAACTCTGAAAAGTGGAAGTTCAAAGGGGTTTCCAGATGATCAGAGAAGGGATAGTGATATTTCGCCCCTAGCAAAAAGCTGAGTTGCCATGTCTGAAATCCCCTCCACGGGTACCCCTCTGAGGCTTCTGGCAAAGATCACAGGGTGGGGTTTAATCACGTAGTTTTAGTCATTAAAAAAATAAATTTAAAAAAAAAGAAAAAAGATTTAATCCTCTATTTCTCTAGCTAGTGATCTGAATCAGAAGCTTTGGGAGAAAACCCTCCATCTAACAGCCCTATTATAAGATGGGACAAAGTGCTTGGTGGGGTTTCCCTCTTGTTCTCTCACTTCTCAGATCGTTGAGAGAGCCCAGGTGAACAGCTTGTGCAAGAGACCTTATTTTTAGATGAAAAAGTTATTTGAAATGAATCCCACTTTCAACTTTTTTCTTTCATTTCTGGAAACTACCACTATGTCAGACTGAGACTGACGGCTTCCCCTCCTGGAAAAGCACAGCGAAGGACTGCCTTTACTGAATCACACTTGATTTGATGTTTCTTATGTTTCTGTGTTTGAAATAATTTCCTACATGTAATTATACACTTAAGCATTATTTATGTGCATAAAACAGTTATACAGTTTTCTTGTTTTCCAAAAGAGATCGGCTTACCCAAGGAACTTTTTGCCTTACTACTGTGGTTTTGGACTAGATATTGATATTTAGGATTCAAGTAAGAGTAAAAGGCTATTAATTGTGCTTTCAGATGAACTGTACAAAAAGGTCCCACATGAAGCCACACATGCACTACAAAAAAAATGTGTATGCACAGAAGAGAAGTATAATTATATTGAATAAGCACATGTGGAACAAAAAAAAATATTGGGAATTGGCACTGATTTAATGATGCGCCAAGTATTGGCGCATTGGTTTTAAATTGGAAGAAGGGAGATTTAGATTAGATATTAGGAAGAAGTTCTTTCCTGTGAGGGTGGTGAGGCACTGGAACAGGTTGCCCAGGGAAGCTGTTGATGCCCCATCCCTGGAAGTGTTTAAGGCCAGGCTGGATGGGGCTTTGAGCAACCTGCTCTAGTGAGAGATGTCCCTGCCCATGGCAGGGGGGTTGGAACTTGATGATCTTTAAGGTCCCTTCCAACTCTAACCATTCTATGATTCTATATTAAATGATGCCTTTTTTTTACTCAGATTCACTGTAAATCTGAATTTTGAACAATCCACATATTACCGAGACGCTAGTATCTCATTCATCTGCTTTCCAACATAAATCTGCCTACGTCAGATTTCAAGTGACATTTTTTAAAAAAAAGTTCAATGGTAGCCAAATCCTGCAGTGCTCATACAGCTAAGCCCCGACTGCAAATTGCGAGTGGTTAGAGGCTGCGAGATAATGGTCTCCAACCTTCGTTAAACCCTCTGTCTTGGGGTTTAACAGCACAATTCTGGAGACTGCAGGGATAGTCCTGCTTCAGTATGAGTCATTTGATTATTTTCTGTGTGTGTGCACACATTTCGCACTTAATACTCGATGTGATAGAGCGTACGACCCCATGACCTCCAATGAAATTGCAAAGGATGTAAATGAGAACGGTGCTTAGGCTGTAATATTTGTTGTGCAAAAGCCTTTGCAAATTAGCCTGCAAACAGCCACAGAGCGATACAAACTGAACTGCTTTTAGAGCCCACTTTACAGTGTTATTTTAGTTAGTTTAGCAGCTGAAGTAGAATTTTACTCTTTGCAGCTCCTCAGCAGCCTCATTTCCTGTGGAGCTGATGGAGGCTCACAGCCCTTCCAGGTTTGACTGCCATAATCCCTTGAAGACAGGTGGCAGGTCTTAAAATGATGCCACTTTGCTTAAGCAAGAAATGTCCTTGACTCCTAATTTTTGCACATGTGACCCTCTGAATTGTGGCACCCTGAGGGGTGTGAGACAGGAGGAAGACCCTTCTGAGCACCTAGAAACAGCCTTTTCCTCCTGGGGTGGGATGGTGATTGACAACTTACTCCAGGATTTGCTCAGCTGACACAAACCTTACAGAAGATAGATACAGTGCCCTCAAAACCCAACAGACCCCAGTGCGCACACACAGGAGGGAGTTCAACCTCTTTAAGGACCCAGAAATATGACTGGCCCCACCTGCTCTGGAGGAAAATTAAGTGCAGGTGCTGGGACTCAGCCCAGGGACCTTCGTCAGAGCTGGCAGGTTTGAATGTGCTTCCAGCCCCCAAAGCCAAGAAAGATGGTTTCATCCCAGCCCCATGGGGAAGGGTGTGTGCCTCCTTCTCCACAGCTAATAAACATCAAGAGGTGGCTTGCAGGAGGAGGCTGTTTCTTTAGAGAGATGTGAGGCCAACCCTGCCTAGCTGGGAGGGTGCAACAGCTGCTCTTTGCTGTGAATTGAAAGGAAATTTCTCTTCTTTGCCAGCCTAGGGATAAAAATTCCTCTATACTGGAGTGGAGGTGCTGAGGGCACGTTACCCTGCTGGGCTGGAAGCAAAACCTGCTGGCATGTGGTCTGCCAAGCTGAGACCCATGGTGCTTGCTTTGGGCTTGGCACTCTGTGCAGGTGCCCAGTGTTTGGTCCTTGGGCACGTAGGAGTTGAGAAAAGTCCTCCCCCATGCTGATGTGTGATGGCCTACAAAGAAACCATGTGTAGAATGCACTAGAATTTTATGGTCAAGGCACATGAAACTAGAGGTGCTGATTTGATCACTCTGCTGAACGCCTGATCAAAGGAGCCCGGTGTCATGAGAGAATCCCTCTTAGAGCACAACTTAACGTGGTTGATAAGATGTCAGGTCTTTCAAAAAAGCAAATTATCCATTTTTATTTTAAACACTTTCATACCAGATTGGACAAAGAAGATTGACAGTAACTGAGCATCTCTATGCAAGCCCACAAAGTCCTTAATCACAGAACCAATCTGATGGCCTTCATGCAAAGGAACTGAGGAGCAGTGCCATCCAAAATAACTAGCCCAAACCAGGTCATCTTTGCTTTGAGGGTGCTTTAGACAGAGTTGGCCCTAAACCCTTTTCTGTTGGGTTTGGTCCCTCCTTTCTTCCAGTTTTATCCAATGATAAACGGAAAAGTGCATTAAAACTGCTCCTGGGTGAAGTCCGTAGCACAGAGCCCCCACTTTCCTGAGGTAAGAGTCAGGTTTGTTATTGAAGTCTTGCTCTCTAGGGTGTTAATTTTGCTCTTTGCAATTACACAGTTTCAACCGGCAGAGGTAAAGGGCTCTGCTCACAGCTTTCTTATAAACCTGTCTTCCCCTTTGTCCAGCTTTTTTTCCCCTTTCATCTTGTCTATGCCATAATGAGTAGCACAGTCTCCTAAAAACTGGGGGCAATAGGTTTAAACCACTGAAGTGGGTGTCCAGCCACCACCTCCCCATCCTTGACCAAGAGCTTCAGGCTACCATGTGAAAGATGAGCTGCAGGTGATACTATCAGTTTGGAGAAAGAAAAAACACAGCTACTATTATGTTTTGTGGTGTCAGTTCTTACGCCACCAGTCAACATTGGGATTATAAATTGTATTTATTGGGACTGGAGGGAATTTCACATAGATCTAATACAAAGGGAGATGGATCTCGCTCAGGCTGAGGTACAGATATTTCCATATTGGATCAAGCTGCCACGTTTGAAGCAGCAGATGCTTCAAGAGGTACATGAAATTCCACAAAATAGAATTATAGGACAACTTTTCCAGATCCCTAGTCACTCAGTCTGTAAGTATGGGGTTTCAGGCTTCCCATCACCCACACCAATTTTTTAAGGAGTTTGCTGTTCTAAATGTATTTATTCTGCTTCTTGGCATAAAAATCTGCTCTCTGTAACCTGAATGTTCACGTCCTCCATGACTTCCTATGGCACTGAATTCCACAGATCATTATGCAAAAAGACATTTCGTTTGTGCTGAGACTTTTTCACCCATTTAAATTGGTCTATAATAAATGCTTTCATCTCACGTAGTATCTGTATAAGTTGCCTGGTACACACAAAACTTCTCATTGGGAGTGGAAATAATGGAAAATCCAATGACAATACAGTTTGAAAGTCAAGATTGTTTGAAACTGATAGATTTCTCACCGTGAATACTATTCTGTCAACAATGATACCTTTTGCCAGCTTTAATTTGTCTCAGTCTATTGATTGCCCCTTGTGGGATGTTTCTGCACGGCTCCTCTATGGATACACAAAGAGAAAGGATCACTTCTACCTATGGCTGCAACGCACACAACCTTGCTCAAATTAATGACATGACCTGCCATCTGAAATCATTAATGTAACATTAGGGCTATAAAGCCTGGGCCAGCTCTGGCTTGCAGGCAGGTGTACATGCCAAAGGATTTAATTAACATCAGTAGCACTGGACTGATATGAATTGCCTCGGCAGAAACGCTCTCCCCGCAGCTGAGGCACAAGCTGGTCCTATACAAGCACTTGTGCTTGCTGAGACAGCCAGGAGGACTTTGGTCCTCAAATGTACTCCGGGCAGAGCTACAGTTGCTTAGCTCATCAGTTTTCTCACTCTTTTACTAGACTAATTAGCTGGACTGGTTTCCCTCCTCCGAACTCAGGTCTCTGGCTCTGGCTGGTGGCACGTGGGGCTATCCGTTTCCCCCCGAACAGGGATGTTGCAGAAACCCACTCAAAACCTGTCAGCTTCACTTTGGCTTTCCTCTGGGAAGACGATCTATACTGGGAGCGACAGGAAGCTATGAGTTACAGTCTGGAGCCCATCCAGGAGTGGGTGTTAAGAGCTCGCTGCATTTCAGAGCTTTTCTGAAGAAGGCTTCAGTCACTCACCTTGTAAAGCAAATATCCTTTTTTTTTTTTATTTCTCAGCCTGGACTGGTGAGGTGAGACTGAAGAACTTCTGGCAGAGCTGGGAGTCAAATTCAGGCATATGTTGCAGCAGATAGAAGACCTGCATGCTCTGGGATAAGACTTTTTGGCACAGGCCAGCTCTGAAGATAAATCTGCTGATATTTGCGAAGCGACTTCCCGATTTCCCAGTGACTGGCGCTTCAGAAAAGCGCAGGAGGAAGGAGTCATTATCTCAATTTCATGCAGCATAAGGCTTCATTGGAGCGACACAGGGCCGCTGCATGGGAGACCTGGAAGAAGAGGGCTGCTGAGCAGCTGCCTGTCACAGAGCATCCTATGTACCAACTGAAGCAGGAGTTAAATGGGGAAAACACCGTATGTGATCACGTAATTAGCAAATGTATCATAATGCCTAGGCATAAGGGAGCTAAATTAAGCTATGGATGCATAATCTCGCTTGCGTGTACGTTGTCCATGAGGACTATCCCTTCTATTGTTATCGGCGGATGCTCCAGGCAGTCAACAACCCTGCAGTTAGATTTCCTTGCTTGTGCACATGGCTGCTAAATTCAGCATTTATTAGTGGTGTCTGAGAGGGAGACTGGTGTTATTGATGAGAGCCTGCAGAAGGAATAGTTGCAGTATCACAACTGCCTCTCCGTAAAAACGGCTGGGAAATATTTAACACTTAAAAATTGCTGTGCATGAAGAAGAATTCATGGTGCTCTACATGGCATCTGAATAATTAGATGATAGGGTAGTTTTGAACAGAATAACTCTACAGGGTGAATAAAGGCTGCTTCCCCACATTTACCTACTACAAAGCTCAGTTCAGGTTGCTGTAATTGCTTGTTTGGTAATGGCATTATGAAGCTGGATTAATGGTGTGTACGATCTATCTTAATGCTCAATAAAGGTGCTCCAATATTCCAGGCTCAGGGAGAATATTGAGTGTGAAAGATATATGTGAAAAGGGAAAGTCTGATGCTCCCATTTTTCATTTTCATTATGGATGGACCTGATAACAGTCACCCTGTCTCACCGGCTGCCTGGGAAGAACTGATTTACATTTCTGTTTTGCAGCGTGTGCCTTCCCTGGGTGAATGCCACAAAGGGTATCGTCCGGCTCACTGGTCCTTGAAGACCAGCTTCCTTGCTCTGAGCCGTGACAGGTCTATGGTCCACCAAGATAAAGCTTATTAATATGGCAAGTTAGCATGCTGATAAGGGACATCGGGAGGAGGGGGGCATCCCCCCTGCATTGGAGGATGCTGCAGTGCTGCTGCCCCATCAGAGCCGATTTACATTTGCATTTCTCACAGAAGTTTTAAAATGTATATGGATTTGAGTTATCAAATAAATGCAATACCTGCATCTGTATCTTTGCAGAGTATTCACACTTACCAGCTGTGGGGTGACAGTCCTACCAGAACAGTGTCCTGGGAGCCTGATCTAGATCGTATTCTTCCCAGGCAGGTGCTGGGCTCTTCATCCCTCCCACCGAGCTTTCCCTTGTTAACTAGAGACACACAACACTGGCTGAGAGCAGCAATGTTTTACACTACATCCTCAGAGATGCGGCTACAAGGAGCACAGGTGGGTCCAGTTTTGCCATCTGTAAGTGGAGAAGGTAATTTGTTGCCTCCCGCTGGCACTGGGAGGTTCCATTCATTGCCATTTTGTGCTTTGCATGCAGAAGGCACTGCACAAGTGCATGTTTGATACAGATATTTGCCAGAGGCTTACAAAGCTTCCCATATGGCATCTCCATGCAGTGCTCATGAGCTCAGATTTTCTCCACACGGGATTGAGGCGATAAAATCGTACCTCTGTCAAACTGGAAGCCTCCAGGAACCAGCAGTAATTCCTCAGACATTTTTTAAAGGCTTTCTTTATTTTATCTTTGTAAAAGCATCTGGAAGCTTTCTAGCCTTCCAAATTTTTGTTCTAATTCTCACCCTAAACGCCCCCCTCCCTATCCCTTCAAGCTACTTTTTCTACTCAGAAAACATGGAGCAGCTTCAGGAGGTTGAAGCAGAACAGTTGCTCTATAAAACGTGACACCTTTGAAATAACATTCCCATTTAGGGTTGGGATTTTTACTGTATGCTGAAAGAAATGCTTTCTTTCACTTCGTGTCACAACCTTAAAAACACTAATGCAGGCTTTTTCTCTAAATGTAGACAAGGAGTAGTGGTAGTCCTCCTTCTAGCTTTAGTTGTTTCCTCTGTAAAGAGAATAGTGTGCATGGGGGATGGACAGCACTTAAGAAGGAGAGAACTTATCTACTGCCATCCTGCCCCATCCCCTCCATTGCCCTAACAACAAAAATCATCCACTGATTTTTAAGAGCTGTACTAAATCTGAGGTAAGTCATGTTTATTTACTACTGAGAGGGATAATTTTCAGTCAAACCTAATGACATATTACACAGTGATATATAAGGTCCTTTCCTCACTGAGGGAGATATAAACACTCCTCATCACACTTTCATAGCTCATTAATTAATTTTAGGACATTCCGGAAGGCAAAGTGTATGCATGGTTCTTCAGAAGGATGAAACATATGGGGGTGTAACATGATCGGTCAAAGTGAGTTGGGTGACTTGACCAAAACCAAGTCTGATACTTAATGTCTGACCTGAAGGTTAACTGGTGCTTTGATTCACCTCCTGCACTCACCAAAAAGGTAACTGTAAACACAGTAGAAGAGAAAGCAAACATTGTTTAAGAGATCTGTGTTTAGAGCTGTTTCTTGGTTTGCCTGTTGTACTAAAAATGGGACTTGTTTGGGACAAAACATTTTACCCCAAATGAAGGTTGGAAAACAGAACTAAACATTTTAATAAGGAGATTCAATTCATAACTAAATTTATGTACGAAAACACACCAAGACAAATGCATAATAATATCATTAAAGGTCACCTGATGGTTTTGACTAAAAACACAAAATATCTCAGTCATGTCATTGCTGGTGCCTTTATAACTGCTAGATATCAGAGCCCCAAAGTGTAAATAATATTTTTCCCCCTCATGTACCAACTTTATGAAGCGGAGGAAGCATTTAACCCACAGACAGAACAATGCGAAGACAATGGGTTGTTTAAGGCCTTTAATTAGGAAGGAGGACAAGAAGCTGTGTTACGAAAAAGGGGAATTGAGCACAGCTATTCCCTTTCCTCCTCCCACACACAGGAACAGCCCCAGGTATGCTATAGAGCTTGCTGGTGGGTGGCATGAGGCTTGTCCCTGTAGGACACTTCCAACCGGAGGGCTGAACCCTGTGTCCCCATGCCCATGGGTATCACAACATATCTGTGCCTTCCCCAGTGCCTGATGGTGATTCAGTCAACCCCTTCACTGCCCCTTTGGGGCCCATCACTTGTGAAACGCCAGCCGGGATTAAATTGTTTTCCCAAGGCCACAAGAAAGCTCTGCAGCCGATCTGAGAGTCCTACCTATGTCTTGCAATGCCCAGCAAGGCATCCTCCCCTTCTTCGCGCAGCTCCAGCTTGAGAAAGGAGTTACATATGGTTAAATAGATGTATAAAATGGTCGAGATTTATGGATTCAGAATTTTATCCAGGCTGTTATGGTGATTTAGAGTTGGGTCAGAACCAAAATCTGTGATCACATACACACAGATTTGGGTGGCATTTGAAATTTGGATCCACTTCTGAAGTCTGCATCTGACTCATCTCTAGCTACAGACATGGTGTTTTACGGTTTTATTTCTATTCCAGGGGGACATTTTCATGCATGCCTTGCAGCAGACAGAGGAGGTGGGTATCTCTATAAGATTTATATTCAAGGTAATGCATACATAACTACATCTCTATTTCTCTAGCACATAGCGAGATATAAATTTAACTTTATTCATTTGCTGCACTAGGAAACAATGCAGCTCCCTTGGCAACACACCAGCCACAGACAGGAGTTAGGTAGAAGAGAGGTTCAAAGGCAGTCTCCTAATTGACTTTTTGAAGTCATAAGCCATTTGTAGCTGTAGCAGTAACGGCAGTAAATAGATCAGTCTAGGGACAGTAGAGGAAAAAAACAATCCCACATGAATCTTTATCTAAGATAATGCTGGAACACTTCACATGTTTTCTGAAGATGTCCAAGAGGAAGCTTTTCTTGCTCTGCTAGTGAGACTGTTGAAAGCAAATTCCCAAACTTTTGATATTTTAAAAGGTTAAGACTTCTGGGGTTTTTTTAAACCTCGTAATTTAATCTCCATGTAACAGAAGATTGTATTAGCCTGGAAGAAAAGTGATTTATTTAGCTGGGAATAGATGACCTTGTTGAATATGATTCACTTATCTGTGGTTTTAGGTGAACAGCTTTTTTAAAATTGATCAGGAGCACAAGCTGTTCAACTGGCTCTGGGAGGGAAAAAAAAAAAAAGTTAATTTTTGAAAAAAAGGCAATGGCTGTTTCTTTTTGTGGAAAATGTGAAGTCTAACAGGTGTAAGGCAGAACAAAATGAATGTGGAAGCAAGAACACATTTCCATATGCTATTTTGAGAGCTCTGGGAGGGACTGAATCAGTTTCCACATGGAAAAGCAGCAGCACACATACTCGGTCGGATATTTCTGTTCTCCAACCAAGACATGCATCTTTCCGAGGGGCTACAGCAACACCAAACTGTCCTTTGAATTCCTAGGACAAAACACCAGAATGTATCAGGAGCCTGATGTCCATTCCATGCAGAGAGTAGTACCAGTGAGCACTGTGACAGAGCTCCCTCTTGGCTGCTCCGTCATCTCTGTGACCCAAGGGACATCCCTCTGATCAGATTTGTTCCACCTCCAACCACTGTTTTACCTGTCTGCTGAAGCATCCATGAGAAAGGTCAGATTTAGGGTTTTATATTTCTCAGTTGTGCCACAGGATCCTGTCTTCTAGCTACTGAGACACCTGGGTAAGCAGTGTATGTAAATTTACAGGACCTATGTCAAATATCCTGAAAAGATTTAGGCAGAAACACATGGGCGAGCCAAACATTAAGGATCTCAGCTCTCAGAGTGCAAATCACCTCTGCAGCCTCACACCATGCACAAGGACAGCCAGTCACCCAGGAGGACAATGCTGAGAAGTCACCATGCTGATTGGGTAGCTGTCCTATCTAGTCAGGAGGAATACGAGGAGAAAAGTGAGTCTGCAAAGCTGTTTAAATTCTCACACCACTCTGGTGGTGATTCTCAGCTGTATACCTTCTCCTGAGGCTAGATCTTTCAGCCAGATCAGTCACAGAGCAGTCACAGCTGTCCAAGAGGAGGCATCACTTCATGCGTTTGAGATGCCTTGGTATGTCCAGAAAGGATGGCAAAAAAACCCAACAACCCAAACCTGGAGGTCCAGGTTACTCTACAAACATTGGAAATGGCACCATTCAGTCAGGCAACTGAAGCTGATCCCTGTGCACTCCAGCAAACCAACCAGCCATCCCTTCACTGGTCCTTTAGAACATTCCTCGAGAACCAAGGAGCCATGGCCTCTTGAGCCCAGCACACTTTTCAGGACTGCCTCAAAGGCTAGGGGTTTTCCTGCTTAGCTTTGCCCTTCAGCGCTGATTGAAGTGCTGTTGGTCTACATTGATGATGGATTTAATCCTGCTGGAGACTGGGACACATTTTGAGCTAGCATTACAATAAAAGTACCTCACTGTAGTTAGGTTTAAGCTGTTTCTTCAGTGGCCGACACTGAATCAAAGCAAGCTCAGAACAAACTGCAGCAATACCCCATCCCTGGAGGTGTTCAGTACCAGGCTGGATGAGGCTTTGAGCAACCTGGTCTAGTGGGAGGTGTCTATGCCCATGGCAGGGAAGTTGGAACTCAATGATCTTTAAGGTCCCTTCCAACTCTAACCATTCTATGGTTCTGATTTCCACTTGCGCCTGCTCACATACCATGGATAAAAAAACCAGCACTGTTGGCTGGACTGGTGTGAACCTCTTATCAAAACGATCATTACTGGACATACAAGCTTAGTTTTTCTGTCCACATGGATGACCAAATTCTGTTAGTTTTATCCTCTCTGTATCCAGCAATGCCCTGCACCCCAGAAGCCTCTGTTGCGCATACTGCTGGATTTACAAGGGTCAGCATGTTCTTCCAGGCCCCAAGGGTGTTGTTAATAACACAACTAAACAAAGATGAGAGCTAGTCGTTGCTAAAAGGCATGATCCCACTTTCCCCTTCTTCCTTACACTTTCCTCTTGGCAGTAGCTCTCGACTCACCGGACTGTCTCTGGGCAGACAGGGAAGCGCCAGGAAAGTGGTGTGAGCGCACGCTGAGTGCAGGAAGAGCCACGGGGATGCCACTTTCAGAGACAACTAGATACTAAATCAAGTAATCTGCAGCATCAAACCTTTGGGCCTTTTCCAGGGCAACTTTTGTTTAACCCAAAACCCTGGCAAAGTGTCTCATCTTCCCCTTTCCATCCCAGTTGCCAGATGGAGGGTACCAAGTTCTGTTGCCACAGGCAGGATAAACAGCAGGTTTCAAGTGTGATGTAGCTGAAGAGCACTTGTTTGTGAAGGAGGATTCGGGTGATGTTATTTATCACAGACATTTCTCACTCTCTGTTTGCACATCTTCTTTGCTTCCTTGACTTATTTGTGAAAGAATTCCAGAACAATCAGCAGAGGATGTAAAGCTTATCACCCAGGAACCATAAAGACATGCATATCCTGATATATATCAGGGCAGAGGAAGGAAGTGATTTAGTCTTCTACAGTGTGAATGCTGGTGCTCCATAGCTCACAGAAGCCAGCATGTATAAAAGACTTCCAAAGGCTGGTGAGTAATTCAGTGCTGACTTTTTCAGCTGTGTGGAAAACTACAAACACAGCAGCTCTGCCATATTTGTGAAACGTAAAATGAAAAGATATTGATGGCTGATATCTGCAGCTGGGTTTGTTCTGCTATTTAGGTCCTGTTTCAAATGGGAAAAATTTAGAATAGTATGTTAATGCTTTCATTGACAGTATTCACATGTCAAGGCTTGGACTATAGGCATACAGAGCAATTCTGCCTCAATTATTGTGCTTCTGAAAAAGTCCTACAGGAAAAGAGAGATGGCAAGGCAGCTTGTTTCTATGATTCTATGTTCATTTTCAGTGGCTGGGATTCATCCTCAGTTTATCTATTTAGAAAACAACAACAAAAAACCTGATATCAAAGGAAAAATATGGCTGTTCAGATTATCATTTTGAAGAAGATATTTGAAAAGTGGTAATTTTTCTTGCACTAATGCCTCCCTGGAGCTCCTAAATCAAATAACCAGGCTTCTAGGTCTTTATACTTCAATTTTGTCATTTTTTCACTCTTTTCCCCTCTTTCTCTCTCTCTCTCAGTTGTACATTTTCTTAGTGGCTAAACTCAAACCATGTACAAATATTCAGAGTGAGAACAAGTCTGAAAAAAGCCCAGGCCCACAGTGGCACTGAAACATTAAAAAGCACTTGTACTCCTTTCCCCAAATGTTGTAGTCAGACAATGTGTCAAGATATAAATGTTTTATGCTGTGAAGCCAGAGACATAAGAGAGGGCTAAGCACCTTCATACTCCTAAAGGAATGCAGTCCTCCACCCAGGGGGGCTCATACAGATTCCAGTTTATTTCTTCACTCAGGACTTCCTGAGTCACAATCCTACTGCTCATACTAAGAACGTCACCTCAAGGTCTTTTCTGAAAAGTTGAGATCAGCAATTTGGGAGACAGCTCACCTTGACTTTAATTGAATTTTATGTTTACATCATTTCACATGAAAACTTGGCTTTACATTCCCTGTTTTTTCTACTCTGGAGGTTGCAGAAGTCTAGGAAGCAAAGTATTATATTACACTGCAGACAAATTTGCTATTTTCACAGTAAATGAGTATGATGAATTGATGCCTGTGACTGTGGAGCCAGCTCACAGAGACACCATGTCTTCTTGATAAAGGGTTTGCTAATACTATTTGCAAGGCAGAAGCTTGATCATTAACCAGAAGCTTGATACTTACGTAGCCTTTTAGTCTCACATCAGGAGAAAAACACCAGAGAGGGGTCAATTCTATCCACTAGATGGAACATTAAAACCTGCATTACAGCAATGTTCTCCTCCATCACTCTGGTCATTACAGGTAATTTTCAACACAACCGCCCTGAACTGTAGTGCAATCATTCATTAGAAACAACTAAACAAAGCTATACCTGCAAACTATGGGCATAGTGCCTTACAGCACAACCCCAACAGCTTACGCTGGCAAAAGAGGGTTTTGCTAGCTCTGGTGTGGACCTACAGTAAAATTCCAGCAACTGCATTTTCTGGTCAGCGAGCAATGTCACCTCTACACTATGTCATTAGCAGTGTTGGACTTACAAGAAGTTCCTCCATCCTTTTTCTTTCTTTTCTTTTTTTTTTTTTCTAGAGTAGGGGTTGATTTGGCCAAACACTTGATCTGGGTTTATATTTTCCCATGTGGATTTTGAGTTTCACTTTTAACACGACCTGTGGCTATTGCTCAGGGCTCAACACAGACTTGACAAAGTTTAACAAACAACTTCTGTGTAAAACTCACGGTTGAAATGTTCAGAATGAAAGGCAGCTTGTAAGCCTCTGGAGCACACTAGCCTTCCTTCAAGGCAGGATTTTTTCCCTGTCTTGTTAAGTACACTGAATCTACCTGTCCTTTCCTCAGAAAAGTATATCCCCTTGCCAGCCTGATGCAAAGTTATCAGACTCAAGAAGGAATGAAAGAAGTGGGATTCATGAACATTCAAGACTGCCAAGAAACCAGCTCAATGTAGCACAGTATCTGTTAGGTTCCAAATATTTAATCTTCTTACAATACTATTGTATTAGAGGCCAATACTGATTTACCGCTCCCATGACAATACAATGACAACATACAACCTACCTGAGAATCAACACGTTTTGCTTTTAAAGGGAACAGCATCCTAAGAAGTGTCTGCAGGCAGATTTAAATCTCAAACCATTGCCAGCGTAAGGGAACTCCATCACCCGCTGCTGCCGCCACTGCTCTGAAGGCTGCTCCTGGAGGAACTACCTGCTGCCATCTATTGATGCACTGGAGGAAGGCACTGGACCAGCAAGTCCCCACTCAGGTGCCTCTGAACGTTTCCTTGCTGGGGTTAGCAATCCCATAGAACTGAGATGTGGTGCTCTGAGAGAAATCCTTACTCAGTGACTTAAGAGCAGCAGAATTAATTAACACAGACCAAGCCAAGAGTTCACTGCAGACAACCCTTAGCTACCTAGCCCAGCACAGCAGGGTTTGAGTGATAAGCGTGACTAAAATCAATGAGTTCACCCTCATAGGATGGGCTAAACTTCAGAGCCTTAACACCATGAATATCCTTATTGCATCCCCTTTCCCTTCCAGTGGAGAGGGAAGCATTAAGATCTTGACTCCTAAGGGGTCCACCTTTCGGAGAGGTCCCAGTATCTGTTCACTGCAGCTGCAACAAGGGATTGGATGGATTTGTGATCATCACCTTCATCCAGCACGCAGAGCACTGAGTTCAATTGGCCTGGATAAAGGAAGGAGCCTCCTTGCCAGTGCCAGCAGCACACAAAGATGGGAGCAGCACCCCATGGGAGCAGAAAACTTCCACAATATCTGTTCTGTGTGACACCGCTGCAGCTGCAACCGCTGCGGGGGAAGCTTTGCTGTTGTAGGAAAGCAGAGTGGTGGTGAGGCATCCTTCCTAGAGGGCAGATGCCTTTGCCACTGCAGTTCAGGAGCAGTTTTCTTCCAGCTAAGAGCAGAATTTAGAATCTGTTGAGCTTGATTCTGGACACCTGAGTCCTAAGCAGCTCAGTACCCTTGAGGTGACCTACCCAGAGGAAATGTCAGTCAGCCGTGATCCAAGCCAGTCCCCTCCTGTACACTCATAGTGTACATTGGGAGAGCACTAAAAGGTCAGACTTGCCAACTACATGCTGCAAAAATCAGAGGTAAAAAACCAAAAAGTAGCAAAAGCAGCCTTAGGGATGGGGTTTGAAGTATGGTTGGCACCTGGAAGGCCAGTAACCCTTGGGGTGAGTGTAAATGGTGGGGACTCACTGGAGGTAAGTGACTACACCTTTGCAAGCACAGAGCACACTGAGGAGATTTATATGAGTTTCTTCAATGCTAGGAAGCAAAGGGAGGGAAAGGTTTCCATCTGTGAACAGAGGCTAGAAAATATATTGCAGAGCATTGTAATGAAAGAAGCAAGTTTTAAGGGAATCTTTACTCATGATCTGATCCTAGTTAACCTTGGTAAGAAGAATGACAGGAATGTCTATGAGTTAGTCCCCATAGATAACAATAGGTTAGTGAGGAAGAAGACAGGCAACAAAAGAGCTGTGAACCCATTGGAATGGATATTTTACTTACTATTGGCATCCTGTTGATTCACTGCAGCCATGATTTTCTTAAAACAAAAGAGCTCTCCTTCTTCCCTTCCCTCTTAGTCTGATACTGCTTTTATGTGCAAATTCAGACCCTGAAAGCAGAGAAGTACACGCTCCTGTGTACTGGCGGTACAAAGACTTGAGTGGGAGTGGAGGGAAAATGTAGACTATTTTGGCTTGTAATGTTTTAATAACTTCCTAATTTTTATTGAAGTGGCAACTGGTGGTTTCTCTGGCTACTGCCAGGGGATAGTTAGCACAAATGCTCTTGTATAGCTCACACAGGAGAGCAGGGCATCAGCAAATTACTGCCCTCTGTCTCCAGTTTTCATGCTATTTTATGAAATAATCACAAGGAAATTTTCATGCTTTTATAAGCTGGTCTTTGTCTTTTGAGGTCCACATTAGATAAAAGGGGCAGATGAAGCAGATGCAGCAATAACGGAACATTCGCAACTTTAGATTCTTTGGCCTAAGGGTAATGATAATGCACTTGTAAGAAAGGAGCAACTGACACACTTCATCAAACAACAATTAAAAACCTGGATCTATTTATTTGTTAGGGAGGACTAGACTTCATGTATGCACTCTTTTTTACTTCATGCTTCACCTATCTCTATTAGATTGCCTTTGGAATGTGAACATGGAGAAAATAGCTTGGCAATCTGTCCAGAAAGACAAATAAACTTGACACGTTACCTAAGGAGAGTCCTGTATGTTCTAAGTGTCTGCAAGTTTAGGCTAGGTAGAAAGATTTATTTTACAGATTAATTTCTCAAAGGGTAAATTTTGAATTATGGAACCAACCAAGGCTTTTTTCTTGTGCTTTAGGACAAATCAGTCTGATATCTCAGCTCATAACTTAGTTCTGCCAGCTGCTATCCGGTGCACCGAGTGACCATTTATTTAGCATTTCATTTTGGATTCTTGTGTTGTGTTGATGTATGCTCAGTATGCCCCTTGCCTCCACACACAGAGGTATTGCACTGACGGCTCCTTTGATCAGAATTACATGTGATTTGGACTGCAAAGGAAAAACTGACATAGAGTCAATCTACAGCATGTACTACTTACCAACACTTTCAAAAGCACGACAGTGAGAAATACTGCTTTCACCTCTCCTGTGTTGTTGATTTAGGTGGCCTCAGTTTGTTATTCAAACAGTGTATGGAAAATTTGGTAACCATGAATAATTTGGGAACCATTTCATTTCAAGGAGAAAAGAATGGCCATGTAATTCCTAAATCGCATAGGTGCATTTAAACACATTACAAGGACTTAGAAAAGTTACAATTTAAATTTCTGTCAGTGTTTCTTTTCTTACATGCTTTTCTGAATATTTATGAGTTCCAGTTTCATAACACAATGTTTTTCTAGGGACTCAGAGTGAAATTTGAATGGCTCATACACAGCTAAAGCTTGTAAATTGACTTTTAGGACTCAAAGCAGATGCAATTGTGAGTCCTTCAGCTCATACTTTGTCTTAACTGTCAGCCTTTCTCTCTTGGCACGTGCTTTCTCTCACAACATTCAGAGGTAGCAACACTTCTTTTCTTGCAGACCTTCAAGAGAGAAAGAGGTGTGGAATAGTAAATAGAATACACTGAGGCTATTCCAGGCCCCTCGTAATCTGATCATGTTCTGTACGGCCCTATCTATTCCCTTGTGAGGTTCTGTCTGCAGGTGGATCAGCAGGACACTTACACGTAGAATAACCTTCAGCAGAGGACTGGATCCCTGAGATGCTCTCTACAGTTCCCTGCAAGGACAATGCACATGCAGCTATATTACAGAATGTTTGTTTGATGCACAATGTGCTAAAGGGGACAAAAAGCTCAGGTCAGCCCATTTTATAAATACACCTTGTAAATGAAATTTTAGTGTAAACAGAATAAGAAAGTGACTTAATTCCCATAGATCCAGCTCAGAGACCTCATTAATGTGGTTAAGAGACTTGAGCATGGTTATGTCATGCTCAAACCCAGAAAAATTAACGATGTTATGAGTGAAGTATTTCCTGGGCCTAAGAAATCTGGAAGGAAACTCTTAAAATTTCTCTAATCATAATGACTTGGCACTTTTCACTAGCAACTCCTTACAAATTGGGTGCATCAAATATTCTGGGAGCTGCCTGTGCACTCCCACCCAGTCACAATACCACTCACTGCAGTTAAGAAAGAAAGTAGCAAAAGCCATTTAAAAGCAATAGCTAAGATTAAATTGATTCTGAATGATTCCATAAGTGTGCCACCTGTTCAGCACTAAATTTAACTGTGTCTAACAAACGTTTCAGCAGGTGCCCTGTCCATGAGTCCTGTGTGTACAGCAGACACTGGTATCTTTTAGCTTTAGTACCTTGGGTGCCTTTCAATTTACACCCAAATAATGATGAGCATTTCTGGTAACCATCAGCAAGTTTTAGACTCTGTCAGGAAAATATATCCACATCTTCTTTACATGCATCTTGGACACAATGTAAAGTACTAGGCTGAACTACTAGCCAGATCAAGAATTCTAGCCACCAGACAGGAACAGACGTTTTGACTCAATGTCAAAAAAATTGCCCTGAAACTTGCACTGGAGGTCCATCCATTGTGCAAGAGGTAGGTCCTTGTGCATTGAAATCCCTGGACTGTCACTGTCATTTCTACTGGAAGCTTCCTGCAGAACAGAAAGACTTCCACACAGGTCAAAACCACTATGGACATCAATTATATTTGGTAACTATTAACTGGAGGTTGCTTATATACATAACCTAGAGGCTCACTTGTTCTTCAACATTTCTCTGAACCATTCTGTCCCTTCTCTCACAAATAATTTGCCAATGCAGAAGTCAGCCCCAAATGAAATACATTTACCACAAGTGCAATGAGGGAACTCCGCCATCCTCTGGCCTGGCTGTAGTATGAAGAATAATACAGCACAGACATACACAGAAACTTCTATGGGTTGATTAGAACTGTAAGAAAGATGAAAGGCACTGTACAAGAACAAAAATAAATGTTTCTGCTGTATGAGACCTTCATATTTTTTCATCACTCAAATCAACCGTAAGCACAACACAGTGGTATATGCATCCTTTTTTAAAGAAAACAGCCCTTTGACCACACAGAGCAGGTCAGAGTCAGGAATAACACACTGATGTTGCCTTGAAATGGAAATTGAAGCCATGTCATAAACGTAATTGAGCCAAGCCTTACTACCTGGACTTTCATCTCGGGTCTTGTTGATTGCTAATGCATGTAAGTAGTGGGAGATGACAGGGTTTGCTGGCAAGTGGAAAGCATGATGTCAGAAGTCCGAAATATACCCAAATATATGGAGTTGAAGTCATCAGGTAAGAACAACTGGCTCCAACGTGGTTAAATTCTTCTTTCCACCAAACTCATAATAACTGGAAAGGGAAGTAGAAAAATTACTGCCTTCAAGTTTGTTTAAAAAATAGGGTTTTTTCTCATGATGTTGGTCTAGCCATGAGAGCAGTATATATGTTATAGCTGTTTATTACACACAGGTACTAGGATGAACCATTCCTCAAAAAACCCCAGAAAAGACAGAAAAAAACCCCAAAGGTAACAGATGCCTGTTATAACAGCTTTGCTGAAGATAAATTCCTGGACTTCCAACAGCACTGAATTACTCGATGTTATCCCAGCTTCACTACGGAAGGAAGATATTTTTAGGCTGGTTTTAAAGTCTTGACTAGGAGAGGAACTTTGAATATACCCCATACAGAAAAGGGCTTTATGAACAGTTTTTAACAACGAATTAAAACCTGTGAATAACCAGGGAAAGCAGAACAGTAATACTTGGAGTAGAGACAATGTGTAAACTTAATTTACTAAATCCAAACCACAGGTTATCTCTCTTTGTATCTGAGATTTAACAGAAGACTGATTTCTGTCCCCAAAACAAAAAAACCACATTTTGTAAGCACTGGCACACACTTTCTCACTGTTTAAACTGAAAGATTATGGCACTTCTTCCATCTTGCTCATCATCAGCCTGTCCCCCTTCTTTTACAATCAATTGCCAAAAAGCAGCAAAAGAAGGATCAGCAAATTAAACACTACAGTTGTTCATTAATTTTCTTTATTGTATACACTATTTCTGCTATAAACAGGGATGTTTCATTCCTTCAAGGGAATACATTTTTTGTTATATCCAGGGCACCTTCCCTTTTCTTTTCACAAAAATATCCTCAACCAAACTTGGTTCTTTTTGACAAAATCTTACTGTTTTGGTAAGACTTCACAGATCATTTCAGCCTACTTCAAGGATTCATTTATCTCACCCATAATCCCACGTGCTGATATGAAACCCAAGTTTTTCTACCTCAAATAGTGGTAGACGGCTTTACTGTGAAAAGTCTCAGGTTCCCTATTCTCTCCTTACATCTCTGAACTTAAAATTGAAAGAGGTGAACCAGATGAAACCATTTTTGAAATTTCTGTAAGCAAGTCATCTGCTGCATGGAAGAATAACTCTCTACTTAGTATCATATAGTTATAGCTGTGTGCTAAGTAAAAAAAAGACCACTGTTAATGCAAGGACCTGTTGCCTAAAAGCCTTCCCCCAGCACCTTCCACTGAAGCCATACTGTCTCCACCACTTTGTCCTGGCCTCTTTCATATATTTGGCTCAAGAATCACACCTCCTCTTTTACTCCAGAATTAGCTGTATGTTCATTCAGAGACCTTCAGGAACCTTGCCCCTTTCCACAGGGCTTGTCAAGTGCCATCAGCCAGTAGTGGGTAAACTACTCTGCTCACAGTTATCTCTGCTGCTAATCACACAGCATTATTCATCATGTTGACCTTGGCAGATTAATTTCTGTTTAAAATAAAGCAGTGACAAGCATCCCACATCATTCCTCGCTAAGTCTATTTCAAACTTCTTTGCAGACATACATTTAATCTTTTTTGGTTCACATATATGTATAAACAGGCCCAGTTATCTGTCTGCTGAGATGATTCTGTCAAGTGCTGCTCAGCCTCCTGTCTGTTTGCAAGAGAAAACAAACAAAAGCTCGCTTCCCCTCTCCCTCAAAAAAGATAGAATGAAAAACAACGGAATGAATAAACTCCTATATCCTAACAAAGGATAAGAGGTGTGGCATTTTTATTTTCAGAAGATAAAATGCTGTGACTTACTGGAAATTTCCTATTCTGAAGTAATTACTAAGCTAGTAATTTTTTTCAATACTTCAGACAGGATAAAAAATAGCTCATGCAAAACCTGGCAAATAGAGCTTATTGTGTAATGAAAAAAGAGACTTTGAAGAAAACCATCTTTAGATTTAATCATTCAAAGCAGGATTAATAATATGCCATTGGCTGCTGAAACTAATGGCAATTAGCAAGCAATCTTTCAGTATTATTCATCAATAACAGCATGGTTTTAAAAGGCCCCTGTGTACCTTTTGTCTGATACTGAAAGGCTTCAGTGTCCAAAACAGTCTATAAAATTAAAGGCTTGATGAAATTCCAATAAAAAACTATGCCAATGACTTCAGTAGCAACTGCATTGGATCACTTTTGTGCAGGAAACACTTGAACAACTGTAGGACTACTGTATTAATTGTTACAACTATTGACCGTGAAAGTAATTGGTGCTGAGGGCAATTAACACCTTACAGAGGTGACCTATATGTGAAGAAGTATTGAAAAGTGCAATAGAAAAGTACGGTTAGATACAAGGTTTGATGAAGGAAAAATACAGTGGTGATTTAAAAAGAAAAAAAAAAAAAAAAGCATTTCATGAGATATAATTCATTGTTAATATTATTTTTATCCATTTTGGAATAGCCTGTTTTATGAATTTCTTTAAATACCTTCATTTTCTTAGGGAGGATACCTATCAGTATAATCTGAAAATGTGAAAATATATTCTAAGATAAAATGTCTTCTTTATATTTCTCCTCTGCTTTTCATAGACTATCTCCAGTAAGAAAAAAATCATTCACAACTTATTGCTTCTTCATGATAGAGAAAGGAGACAGCAATAAATACTGTCAGAATGAGATAATCTGTCCTTCTAAATCCAAATTTACAGCTCACTCTTGGTTTGAGTGTAGGTGTAACTAAAGATAGGACAGGTCCAAATGCAGCAACATTCATGTCTGGAAGAAGAATTGGCTAAAATGCTTGTAGAGTAAATTTTTACTCAAGAGTCTCATAGTTCATCATGACTTCTATTTAGTCACAGTGCCAGTGTAACATCACACTTCAAAGCAGACTGGGATCTCCAGTTCAGTCATCACAACAGTGCTATCCTTTAATCCCTCCATGGCGACTGTCAGCAAGACAGCAACTCATCTGACACAGGCCAGGCAGCCAGAAATTGCGATGGTTTTATTGAAAAATACTGGTTTTGATGGAAAGTTGAGTTCTGTATTGTGCAGCGTCTAGCTCAAGTCAAGCTAAATGGTGAAGAAAACACAGTGGGCCCTACTGATCTTCATTTGTTAAAGTTTTCCTGTCGGCCTGGATCCAAACTGCCTGAGACTCCCCTTCCTGTTCCCTCATAGAAACACACCAGCTCAGATGCAGACCCTTCACCTCTGACCCTTTCCCCCACCAGCCACTTTTCTCTCTAGAGAAACCTGGGCTGGGTATTTCCTGCTCACTCCCAGAGCTGGAGAACTTCTCTCACTGGAAAATGGAGGAGATCCTAGTGCACCACTGAATACCATAGCTCAGGTAAGCGCTACAGCTTCTGACATAGGTCGTTCCCTATGAAGCCTACCAGTAAAAGAGTCCCAGTGCCTCTCCACCATCATGTTCTTCTGAAGATAATCATATAATCACGGAGTCATAGGATTGTCTAGGTTGGAAGGGACCTTTAAGATCATCTAGTCCATCAACCTAGCCCTGATAAAAAACAACTCATCACTAAAGCATGTCACTAAGCACTATGCCAATGCATCTTTTAAATAGCTCGAGGGATGGTGCCTCAACCACTTCCCTGGGCAGCCCATTCCAATGTTTAATAACCCTTTCTGTGTAAAAATTGTTCCTGATACCCAATCTGAACCTCCCCTGGTGCGACTTGAGGCCATTTCCTCTTGTCCAGTTGGCCTGTGACTTGGGAGAAGAGACCGACCCCCATCTCTCTATACCCTCCTTTCAGGTAGTTGTAGAGAGTGCTAAGGTCTCCCCCAGCATCCTTTTCTCCAGGCTGAACAACCCCAGCTCCCTCAGCCTCTCCTAATAAGACTTGTTCTCCAGACCCCTCACCAGCTTTGTTGCTTTAATGGAAGCATCCTGGATTCAATTCACGTCTGAATAGAGTCATCTAATGCCCTAGGCTGTCCCAACCCACTTCCAGCTTCCTCTTCTTTACGGTTCAAGATCTCCAGAGGTCCTGTATCCCATCTGGCAGCCCCATGCACATCTCTTGGGTACACTCTGCCTCTCAGAAGTCATTGGACACCTCTGTTCAGGCAACTGATTTGGCTGCCTGTTTCTATGCCTTATCCTCTCCCCTTCTACTTCCTCCTGTGGGATTTATTTTAAGCAGGAGTGGCTTCACCCTCTGGAATGTGCTCTCCATCATTCTCCGACCATCTCTCACCACTCAACTGTGTGAGAGGTAAGGTGGGTAGGAAAGGTTCAACATCAGTATCGGCAATAATCTTGTTTTGCAAAAATGCAGCTCAGACAGTCAGCTGCAGCTCAATAAATATTTTCTTCCTAACCGGGACAGTTTGAGTTTTATCAAGTAGGAGATACTTTTATGAGGACTGTACCCAGCAGAAGCACAAGGTACAGGAAGGAAGCAGATTTATCCCAAAGAGCCTAAATCCTGTAACAGATGGGTTGGCATGCTTGTGCCCTTGGCGTGTGCTGGTGAGCATCATGCAGACTCTGAGAGGGGAGCCAGTTCCATGATTGCAAGTGAGTTTCATACTGGATGGATCACTAATCCTTAAATGTGCTCCTGACTTTTCAGGCTGTCTCAGTGTAGATATAAAAATACACAAATCTGCCAGACTGAAACCCTCCCCACCTCACTCAAGATTCAAGAAAGAAGACAGGAATAGAAAGGATGGGACGACACGAAGGCTCTGAAGGACATTGCTGGGCTGCGTTACACCCAGGTGGTGTGCATGAGGTGCCAGGTGCAATATTATTGCTCAGAGAATGAAAAATCAAGACTGTTGGGTTTTTCGTAGTTTAGCGATGTTAGTCAGGCTGTCACAGGTAGTAAAGTTAACTGCAAATGACTGAGTTACTGTGGTCTGAGAAGCTGACTCATCATCTGAAGGATTTTAACTATGTGCATTCTTCTGACTCATTGCAAGTAAGGAATACAGTCTCTATATTTATCACAGCATGGTTTGGGTTGAAAGGAACCTTAAAGACCCTGGCCAGGGACACCTTCCACCAGACCAGATTGCTCAAAGCCCCATCCAGCCTGGCCTTGAGCACTTCCAGGGATGGTGCATCCACAACTTCTCTGGGCAACCTGTTCCAGTGTCTCACCACCCCCAGAGTAAAGAATTTCTTCCTAGCATCTAACCTAGCTCAGTTTAATAGCTTTTCTTTGCCATGGCACCAGGTCAGGAGTGTGTATGCAGGTCAGGTTAAAGCAATACATCTTTCGATCTGCAGATTGATCATGTCTTCAGCCGTTAATATGTTCAGACATTCAGCACAGCCCACCAGGAAAAGTTGATAAAATGTTTTGGTCCCTAAGCATTTTGTTTTCATTTTGTGCTCTGAAAAAACCCTCTTTAAATCAAAGATATCCCCTAAGCCTCAGACTTCTGGCTTGAGCTCCAAGGAAAGCTGTTCAATTTGCAGAGAGGGGTTTGAGCTTTTACACTGTTTCCCAATGAATATTTTGCTGGTAAGATTTTGACTACTGTTTGTAAATCCTCACAAGCTTAATTAGTTTGAGTCAAGCCTAGATTTCTTTGGTTCAGTGAATGTTCTTGAATAAAAAGCAGAATCCTAGTGAACTGTGGAATTATATAGCACAGCTCCCTCTAGAAATAGATTAAAATTCCATAACTACAGTGACGTTACATGAAATGTTTTTCAAATGGCCAGATTTGGTTTTTTTGTTACAATTTTCTTGGTACAAACCACCCTGGCTACACAGAAGCTTACTGCAAACTTAGGTCTTCACATTTCACATCACTACATATTCAAAGGTTAGGTTCTATTTTTATTTCCAGAACAATTATTTTAACTGCATTCTTCTTAAAAATACGTTCAGCATTAAAATCAAAGCCAAGACACTGAGAAATATCTTGTTTCCAGGTAAAAGAATGTTTTCTTCCCAAAACAAACATTCACTCAGGCACAAAGAAAAGAAATTATTGGCTGCTCAGACAAAATGTGCAGCCTTAGGCTATCGTGCCTTTCTGTTCCATTATGTCTGCAGCAAAGCTTAAATTGACCAGTGATAAAACCACACTTTTTATTTTGTTTATGATCAAGGCAAAGTATTTGTCTACATAAATGGATAAAAAATACTTCCCTAATGCAGTTGAGGATGTATTTGGTAGTTCTGGATTGCTTGAATATGATTGATTTTCCTGTTTTATCCTTATCTTGCTCAATAAAATAGTAATGTGGACACATATCAGCATAATTCATGTCTGGCCATTCTCAAGGCTCTAAAGAGTTCTATAATGTTTCCCTTGAAGTCAGCATATACTTTACCAGATCAGCCGTTTGATGTTTTTATGTATAGCTTAAGGATTCCTTTGCCCAGTAAATCCCTTGATGCTTAAATCCCTTGATGCTAGCACCTATTTGATAGACTTGTGTCACTCTGGCAGGTGTCTCATTCTATTACAGAGACTAAACCCAAATGATCTCCAGACTTTACAGTGCAGGAAAAGTATGAAACTGAAAAATCAGATTAAGAAGCACATAAGTAACAAATAATAAAATGAACAATTTATTTTCTGGTGGTTTGGTTTTTTTTTAATGTATAACTGTTGGTTTAGGATTTTTTCTCTTGTATCAAGGAAAAGCTTAGCTTTTGGAAGTACAATGAAAGTACAAAGGAAAAACAATGATACGGAGTACAGGAAACACAGGCTTTGTGGGCAGAAGGGACTGACAACCAGAGGGGACTACGCATGGTAGAACATAAGATCACCACCACCAACAAACCAGCAGAGGACAGTCACAGTCCTCTGAGACTCCCGTTCTGCAAGGGATCTGGTGAACAGGGGGAGACAAGGCCCATGTCTCAGCTCTGTCCAAGGCCCTATTATGTCTCACACTATTTTATGCAAACTCTACGTAAAACGCCTTCCTCAAGTGACATGAGAAGCAAGCACAGATGTTTCATGGTAATTCATTCTGAGCAATACTTCCCTTAATTTGAACACACTCAGCTTGCAGATCACAACCACGGGCAGGGTTTGCAAAGGTCGTCTTCTCATCAGTGGTGACTGGGGAGAAAACAATTTTGAAACTTCTGTGCTAGAGGCAAAGCTCAGGATGAGGAATAGGTTGAGAGCCACAACGCTGACATCAAAAATGAGCACCAGGTAAATCACAAGGTCTGTTTTTCCTTTGTATTTTTTATCAGTAGTTTTAGGACTTATGGTTTTTGTTCTTTCTTCTGAAAGAGGGAAGCTATCTTTAGAGATGATGATGACGATAAGAGATTTCCTTGAGCTATCACAAAAAGTTAGTCAGCACAAAGACCAAATATTATGGGAGTTATTACAAAATCTGAAGGAAATATCAAAACTGCATCACTTTCTGGAGGGGCCTCCTTGCCTGAGGAAGCCAAATGGACCAGTTGTTTGTGCTTTTGTTCCTTGCCACAACCTTTGTCAACACCTTCCTCCTAAGGACAGCGTCTTTCTGGACTTTATACATGCTTGAATGGCTTCAGCCACATACAGTCTATGCTGAGCTGTGGATAACTGCTCCAGTGTGTCAGGCAGGACCTTGAACCAGCCATAGCTCCTCCTTGGTGGTTTAGCCTCCACAGAAAAACATTCTGAGACACCCAGCTGCAACAGTCCTTGGGAATCCTTGTCCGTATTGCAGTCTCCTGGTAGAGTTCCTGCTTAGTGCTAGGAAGGAGACATTAATATTCTGTCCTTTGCTGCTCAGAGCTGTCACATTTAGTGTGGTGTGGGCAGGCGCTACTTCTCAGCATAGAATATCAGGAGGTAACACAGTACCCTTGAAATTTCCTCTTAGCAGCTGAAGGGACCCTGCCGGGGGAAGGCAGAGACAGCAGGTTGCCAGGACCAGCAGGCTGCCAGCTACACAGCTCTTCAAGGTCCTCCAGGAGAAAAGCTTCCTGTCCATGCAAGTCCAATATCTCAGCATAATCTCTTCTGCCACACATTAACTATTCATCCCAGTCAGATACTGTATTAAGATATTTTGGCATTTGAGCTCACCCACACCCTCTTCAGGCTCTTTCCAGCTACTGCTACAGTGTCTCTCTCCCTCTGAACAACAGCAGCAACAATCAGGAACTCACAGGTAATGACTGCCTGTTGCCCACAGGGATGGGATGGTGCTCTCCCCATGCTGCCTGTGGCTCTGGTCCCAGCTCTCTTCAGATTAAGTGAAGATACACAGCATCTATTTTCTCATGGTGGAACACGACCTGGTGTCTAGAAAGGGGAATATAATAGTATGACTGTGAAGAAGAGGAAAAAGATGGTCTGGGGACACATATGCTAGCACTGTCCCTGCAACGGCAATAGCGCTGCTGTGTGACATTTGCAGTCATTAAGAGAGCAACAGGTCAAGACTTTTTTTGGGGATCTTTCTTGGGGATGGACCTCATTGCCCATCTCCAACAGCCAGTCTTCCATGAAAAAACAGCACAAAGCCTCGTGAACAGGCCTACTTTGTCTTTTAGGATATCAGAACTCCCTGTTCTCTTTCCATTAACCTTAGTAATTTTTTCACTTACTTCTTTTTCATGGAACCCCTTGTCCTCTTCTCTTTTCCTGCTTAACTGTTTAATTCCTTTAACATTTTGCCTTGTTAACATGGTTAGTCCTTCTTTGTCTCTCTTTCCTTCCCTCTTTGTCTCCTCTTTGACAGAAGGTGACATGCTGCTCATGCTGAGACCATCTACCAGATGACTGTGAAAACAAGCTCTGGCTTGTAAACTGCTGGAGGAAATGACAGATGCCCCTTCCAAAGTGTCTGCCACACAAGTGCCAAAAAAAGAGAGATAAAAATCAAGTCATTTTCAAGCAGAAAGGTATCATGTAATGTATGCTGTGGCAAGGTTTTGGTAGCATGGGTGACAGGTAACAGGGGTGGCTTCTGTAAGAAGGCACTAGAAGCTTCTCGATGTCTGACAGACCTGACGCCAGCAGACTCCAAAATGGACCCACCACTGGCCAAGGCTGAGCCCATCAGTGACAGCAGTAGCACCTCTGTGATAACATATTTAAGTAGGGGGAAAAAGCCATGCATGGCAGCAGTCAGAAGAGAGGAGTGAGACTATGTGAGAGCAACAATGGGAGGAGGTGCTCCAGGCACTGGAACAGAGATTCCCATGCAAGCCTGTGGTGAAGAGCATGGTGAGGCAGGCTGTCCCCCCGTAGCTCAGAAAGGTTAGCAGTGGAACAGATGTACATTTGCAGACTGTAGAGGACCCCATGCCAGTGCAGGTGGATACCCAAAAGAGGCTGTGACCCTGTGAAGAGCCTGGAGTAGGCTCCTGGCAGGACCTGTGGCCTCTTGGAAAGAGAAGCCCACACTGGAGCAGGTTTGCTGGCAGGACTTGTGACCTCTCAGAAGACACATGCTAGAGCAATCTGTTCCTGATGGACTGCACCCCATAGAAGTACCCATGTTGGAGAAGTTCCTGGGGAGCTGTCTGTCATGGGAAGGAACCCATGCAAGCAGAGGAGGAAGGAGTTGCAGAAACAACATGTGATGAACTGACTGCAACCCCCATTCCCCATCCCCCTGCACTGCTTGGAGGGAGGAGGTAGAGAAAACAGGAGTGAAATTGAGCCCAGGAAAAAGGGAGGGTCATTACCCTGGTTTTTTAGGATTTAGTTTTTATTTCTCATTACCCTACTCTGATTGGATTCATATAAATTAAATTGGTTTTCCCCAAGTTTAGCCTGTTTTGCCTGTGATAGTAATTGGTGAGTGATCTCCCTTTCCTTATCCTGATCTGTGAGCTTTTTGTTTTTTTTTCTCTCCCTTGTCCAGCTGAGTGGGGAGGGGTGACAGAGTGGTTTTGGTGAGCAACTGGTGTCCAGCTGGGGTCAACCCACCACATTTTACCAGGACCTCCAGTTAACAGGAGCCTGTATTCAGTAGGATTATGAGGCTTTCTGCTCAGCCTGTTCCTCTGGCCTGGCATCTACTCTGCAGCAGCCTTCCCAGGTACATCTCCTCTTGAAGATTTTCCTCCAAGATATCCAAATTTGACCTCCACCAGACTGCACAAATAGGGCATTGCATACATATATACTAATACCTTGCTATTTTCAAAAATAGATTCCTGAAATGTTTTACCAAGATCAGCATCCTCCTCCTTGCTCTGAAGAGAGGGAAACTCACAGCACAGCGCAGTGACCACCTCTGTGTCACACAACAAAGCAATGACAGAGCCCACATCTCATGTGTCCCCAGCCAGGGCTCCACTCATTCCCCAATAATTATTATGATGATACTTGGTTTTTTTTAATTATCTTCTACAGAGGTACCTTTCAAATACTGTGTAACTAAACATGCATTCTTGTCTAAATGGTCACCCCTTCCCAGAGTCATGTGAGAGCTACATGGCACTCTCTTTCTGAAAGGGCCAAACCAAACAATTTTGCTTCCAACTGTTATTCTTTTGTTGTTGTAATAACATCAGCACTTTAGAAACACAAAGGGTCAAAGTCAAGACCTGAAATCCATTTGCTGGGTATCAATTTCCATGCAGCCTCCATCAGTGAGGGCTGTTTCGACACACCTGACTAGAATGCTGATGAGATTGGTTTGGTTTCGAAAGGCTGCCTTGGGTGTCTGAAAATACTTAAGAATGATTAGAACTTAAGCAGGAGTTTTTAAAGCCACCAAAACTGCCAACACATTAGAGATGCTTTTGGCTTCAAAGCTCACATATATTTTTGGTTCAGTCAGTGGTATAACATGATTTGCCTACAAATTATTTGCATCAATACTCAATGGGTTTAAGTGCTGCACTTAATTTTCAACTGAAAATTGTGAGACAATTAACAGTAAAGCAGAACCAGTTCTGAGAGCCTTTCTCTTTTTAATAAGGTTTGCTATAGTAGCTATTTTATACCTCATAACTATAAAGGACAGTATCAGTAAGAAAGAATAAATCTTTCATATACTCCAACCCTGGAAAGAACCATTCTGCTCATCTAGATTGAGCTCCTTTGTTTAAAAACAAAGCAGAAATAGTAACAAAAACCCCAGGCCACAAAATTTCATCAAGATGTTGCTGAATCAAATCCATAACTTCGACATACTAGTGCCAAGATAAAAATACAATCTGCCAAGTCTGCATTTCACAATAGCTCACATGTAGGAAAACATTTTTTTTCTTGATAAAAGGTGTCTTTAAAAGGCTTGTATACCAGCTCTCCACCACTTACTCCCCACATGCTAAGCCTTGTTTTCTGCCCATCACGCAGAAAGGAGTGCAGTGTTACAGCACAGCCTTACCATCTTTTCCTGTCTCAGGACTCCTCTCTAACACAGCAACATCTGAAGATCTTTTCAGGTAGCACTGTGCTTGTCTGAGCAGTACAAGAGGCTGCATGAAAAGGCCAAATCTCCTTCAGGTGATAAAAGGTTTCCATATACCAATATCAGCTATATCAGACTAGTGAAGACGCATTACAGTCTGCTGTGGAGAAAGGTTGGGCTTCTCCATGGTGGCTGTGCCTCTGACGTGGTTGGGCAAGTTTCATCTTCCAGGAGTCTGCAGCTCAGCTGCATGAACTGAAGGGTGAAGGCTTGCTAGGCCAGGTCTTACTGAAACACAATCCTAATGTTTTTTTCTCTAGGAGCACTACTGTTTTTTTCTTTTCCTGCAAAGCCATTTTAGAAGACTTTTGCTCTCCCTGTCACTCCTCTCTGGACTCCAGAAATTATTTCCTTCACTCTTCTCCAATGTTATGCTGAGGCAACTATTTAGCATGTCATGCTCTAAACTGTATCAGTAAAATGATCCAGATTAAAAAAGGATCCAAATTAAAAACATGCCACAAACAGACATATTTTAAAGCCTGGTATATCTTATCGCCTTGCATCCACAGAAGTTGTATCAGCATACACTTAAAGGGTGCTGGTGAACTGCAGAATGGAGATGGGAAGGAGAGGGAGGGCTATGGAAAGATCAGCAGTCCCTTGGCAGGCAGAAATAATACCCATGGGATGCCAGCCCTGTCCTTGAGCTCCACGTGGTCTTACAAAAGAGGCAATCCTGTCTCAAGAAGCTCCTGCTTCTCTTTTCTTCCTACTTGCAGATATTAGGTCCCTCTCCACAGTGCCAAGCAGTCACGGAGCTGCACTGGGAGCTTGTCCAGGCGAGTGCTCGGGGTCAGAAATACTCCTTTTGTACCCAGGGGCATGAACTAAACCAGCACGCCTGATGAAGAAAGTATGAAATGACTATAACTTGGATTTGAGACTGTGTGCATTTTGTTAAGCCAAATAATTCCAGAGATTTAAAGAGCAGTCACGCAAACAGCTCAGCTGGCAGTGACCTCCAGAAAGGCAAGGGGCAGAGAGGGTGGAATGAACAGCAAGGACAATTACTACACCTCCAGCACAGTCACACCAAACATTTAATAACTAATTTAACTTCCTTTCCACCTCCAATTTCTTTTCCTGTCACTTCCTTGTCAAGCTGACAAGAAATAGCTAGTATACTTAAAGACTACAGTCCAGGCAGAATCAAGCTGGTCATATCCTTTTACTTAATTATGCTACCAACATCTAGTTGATCAAAATCAGATGTCTGAATCTGGGCCCAAGATTAGTTATATCAAACAACATATTGAACAGAGAAGTCCAGTTGCTCTTGAAAAGCAGTTTCCTTCAAAACGCAATTACACAATACACTGCTTTCTAAGAACATCTCTTAAATACACTTCAGAAACTTCTATTTCCATAAAGGAATGTCATTACTTAAAAGAGGCATGTCAAAATTTTTGGTCTCGATAATAACACACAGGGAGAATAGCCAGAATGACATGAAGAGTTCTTAAACACTTGTCCTTCGCAATATATCAAATCCCTTGTGTCTTTCAGAGCCTGACAGAACAAAAACCAAGAGTGTCTACTCTGAAAGGACAAGAGTAACTCTGAAAGGACAAGAGTATCTCATCCACTTACAAAAAGGTGTGTTGTGGGCATGCTAAAAGTAAAGTACAGAACACTGGAAGCCCCAGGATGGCAAGGAATTCTTAAAGTAGGAACTGTCTGGAAAAATCAGCAGGAGAGCAAGACCCCATGATGCAGTAAGGGACAAAAGACCCAACATCATCCCCAAACTCAAATCTGGTGATTGCATAAACCAGAGTAAAAGGATAAATATGGGAGCTGACGCATGTCCTTCTGTCCTTCTCTCTGATTTAATATGGCCTTTCACACTTCAATGTGAGTTACCTTCTTCAGTGACCAGATTGAATACCAATGTACTCTCATTCAAATTACTTGGCAAACAGAAGGCTGCCCATCGAATTCTTCTTTTTTTTCCCACATCCTATACATCAACTGTTGTTTTCACCTCTGAACTATTAAAATGCTTTTTCATTTCAGATGCCAGTGTTACACCTATAAAAATGGCCAGGAAGGACAAACGAGTATTGACAGGTATACACTTAGACCTTTTATTCTGTCAGATTCGTTCCAGCAACAGCTGATTTCCAGAATCGATACTGACTGACAGCCAGTCATTCTAAACATCAGCATCCTCATGAACGAAATCTTGCTCCATATCACACTACAGCTACACAGACAGCATAAGAAAAGCAAAACCCTGAGAGCTTCAATTAGGCACACTTATGATTGATGTGACTAAGTTCACTGTATGCATGCATGCAGTTGCTGAATAATTTGTCCTTAGCATGCTTTGCAATTTCCAGGGGAATGCAGAAGCTTTAACCAATTCATCTATGAGTTTCGAGCAAAACAAAGACATTTCATGCCTGTAAATACTTTGTGCTAATCTCTAGCAATGATAACAAGATTCTGACCTTGAATCAGTGTCACCAGTCACCAGCCAGTTGCAGAGCAGACCCGTTTATTCTGCCACTTGCACAAAAAGAGCCATGTTTTCGTATGAGCTGAATGCTTGAGAATACCTGCTGTTCCTGGACTAAGTGCAGCCAGGATGCCCCACTGGAGGTGGCAGTGGGATGCAAGCTCCTCTTCCAAATCATTCAGCATTTCCCTCCTGTGCCCTCAGAACCTAAACTTGCCAGATATCTTTCTGTGTGATTCCTCCAAATCACATAGGAGTGCCCAGATGCAACACAACTGGGAACATCCAGCACCTATGCCTGAACCTCAGCTGCATCTCAATTTCAGGCTGAATTTGGGCATGTCAGGCTGCGTGTGGAATTCCTAAAGCCAACGTTCTGCTGCAGAAAGGGCAGAATCAGGAATTCAGCACATAATGTTCTGAGCTTGGGACAAGCCTAACCCGGCTGACCGCAGGATGATCTGAAATCCTGCCTCTCCTCCGGGCCCGCAACCAGTGCTCCAAGCATCCTCCCATGGCCCTAGCCTGGTTAGAAATGAAAGACTGAAAACACCTCCTGTTCCTGTATATTCCTGAAAGCCAAGGAGGTCAGGTCTCAGGGGCAGGTTTGCCTAGTTCCAAGATAACCCAATCTCAGACAAAAAAAAAAAAAGGACTAACTGAAAAAAAGAGCAAAAGCAGTCATTTACTTCTCTGGGAATTGTTCTGATTCTTTAGTGAGTGAGAAGGGTTAAGTAAAGATGCTAGATTATTAAAAATTTTCACCAAGCAATGAAAGCAAGCCCTGAGCTTATATTTAGCCATCCTTGGTGTTCAGCCAGAATAAGTAGCATTAGCTTCCATTTAAGGTTTTGTGCCAATTCTCTAGGTTAGATACTGCATTCTTGATAGTGTAGGCAGTACCAGCAAAATCAGTTCTTGTTATTCCATCTAAAAAGATAGTCACTGCACTGGGCCTAATTACTAGTATTCCCAGCCACCCAGGACATGTCAGAAGGACACTGAATGCTTTGAATAAGCAATTCATTCAATTCTTACACTGAAAATGAGAGGCTTTTTAAAGGCGTGTGATTGACTACCTGGATTTTGCAGCTCTCCAGCCATTCAAGAGGAAAACAGTGCTGTTATCTATTTTAAGCACTGTGTCATTTCAGACAATTGCAAACTATGTTAGCAAGCTGCAGTGCAGGCATATTCAGAGGTTTCACACAATCACTAGAGGCCACTGAGCTTTGATAATTATTTTCACTTTTCACCTGCTCAACCAGAGTAGCTGAAAGAGATTAATTTCATGGTATAACTGAATTCCCAAAGGAACCAGAAGCTTCTGATTGCACACGCTGCAGCTCAAATAGAGGAGCTCATTCATACACTCTACAGGGCTTTGGGGAACAAGAACAGCACCACCACACAAATATGCAATTTACACCCGCAAATCAAATGGTTGCATTAACACACTTGGTGATAAATCCTATAGTGGGATGGGATACGACAGCAGACCTTTCATTTGTCCATTTTCACTGTTTTAACAGACAGCTTAATGTAAAGCAAACCTTTGTACTCCATCAGGCAGCATATATCAAAGCAAAGTACCTTCCACGCTGTGTAATTACATTGTGGAACTTGTTGCTCCAGAATGCTGAGGTGGCCAAAAGTGCAGGTGAGTTCAAAAAGCATTTTGTGCAGGCTAAGTTCAGAGGTGGCTGCTCAACATGACAGTCTAGATGTAGTTGTCTTCTCAGTAAGTTCCCCGAAGTGCTGGACTTGGGAAGAATGATCAGGGAATGGATAATTTTCGCTATTTTCAGATTTTATGCACTTCCTTTAAGTGTTTGCAACTGCCTCTTGTAGGAGAGAGGGCTACTAAGACTTCTGACTTCATCTAACACAGCAGTTCTTATGGCTCCCCATGCTCACCAGCACTAACTATAATTACTGGGTGACAGGGATGTTCTACAGTTTTGCTCAAGGCAACCTCCCTGCATCTGGTATCCTTCCTGCAAGCAACCAAATGTCTGTACATGGGAGTCTTTAACAGAAGGGATATCGAGTGTATTTGCACAAGTTAATTGCAGGCAATAGGTTTGACCAGACCCAATCTAGTGACATCCTTCTATGTCCTTCCTCTGATTTCTTTCTATTATCTCCCCCAGAGGGCATGTGCTACAGTTATATTTCAGACAAGGCAATGTTCTGTCTGCTTCCAAGAGAAGCATTGTTTGTATTCTTCTAAAAGAACATAAATAAATGAGTTTGAGAACCTTTCCAACACTTCTCAAAATACACTCCAAGGGCTCTAGCAGAAAGTCTTATTCCCCATTAGTTTTGCATGAACTGTATCTGGCTCAAGCACCTGGTTGTTAAGGAAAAAGAAAATAATTAAAAGATAATTCACTTGGAAATTTGACTGCATGATGAGAAAGGATATTTTCTCCTGACCTTCCCTATAGTGTACTGAAGCAAGAAATGCAAAAAGGGAAACACAAAGAGCAACTGTCTAGAGAGCAGGCAGTCTTTCTGGGCTTGTAAACTAGATTCATATCCAATCACTTGCACTGCGGCTGATGAGCTGTTGTAGTAAGTCAGGTCTTAAAACGCACCAGATTCCTAGCAGTTCCCCAGGTGATTTGTGAGGGCTGTAGGGCACGTCTTGAGCATCAGATAAATGGTATCCATTTTTTATATAGAACAGACTCAAAGCTCTATTCTGCATTGGCATTTTAAACCCCATTAGGCTTGGGTTCTACTGCTAGTTTTATGGCATTGGCTGGCCCCTGACAAATCACCCACATTTGTATGTCGAGAAAGGGAAAATATTACTTTTGGCTTACAAACATCAGAGAATGGAAACGTATTTAGAGCAATCTTTAACACACGTTTTGAATACAATGTACCACGCAAAACTTATAGGAGAACAACGTTATCCTGCTCTCTAGCCCTGCCAGGATCATTACACATAGGTATTTCAGTTTATTCCACTTCCAAGAGCCTCCTTTCATATCGGGGAGGAAATGTCATTAAATCACAGCTTTAATGTGCCAACCATAAGTATCAGCTGGCTTCTATTTTCCTTGAAGTGCATTGTAAGTATGATATTAAATCCTTACAAATACCAAGGGATTCAGGGTCTGTTCCTCTAAGGTGCAAAACGTCTTCATTCCTTTGCAGGTCAAATAAGCTCTGGCCGTCTATCAAATGCGATGCCGAAGCACTGCTTTCTTTTACTGTCTTTATTTTTAAAAATGCAGTAGGACGGAGACTTCAGATATATAGTCAGCTCTGCTCTGTTACTTATTGGCAATTTATCTGGATAACAGACTAACCTCGCTGCAGGTGGAGACACATCATATGGCTCTGTGCAGAGCCAGCTTAGTGCTAGTTTATTACCCCAGGGACAGCTCTGCACGAGTGCACTTGTACCGCTCCACGCTGCAGTCTGGAAGCGGTGTTTTCACGTGGAAGCAGTCCAAGTAGTAAACACTACTGCTCTGCCAGATTGCAATTAGTCCCCTGAAGAACCGTGGAGCTGCCTTTGCTCAGAACTCCAAGAACTAAAATACTGAAAAGTAGTAGAGATGCCACTGCATCACAGATGATAGATCTAGGGCAACTCCAAGCAAACTGGCTACTGGCCTTGGGGCAAAAAGGAAGAGTTGGGGCAAGGCAGAAAGAAAAGTAACAGTAGCTCTGATTACTAAGCCATCCACAAACATGCAAACATGACCATAAGGGACAAGCTCTTCTGCACTGCAAAAGCGTTTATTAGCTTGTGTGTATGGTCAGACAGCATCAGCTTGAGTTGAACATCTGAGCAACACACTTCTGAAACAAAAGCCAGAGTGCCTGTGCAGGGTACAGTTCTGAGTTTCACCCCAAAGTCAGTTGCTCTGAAGACCACTGCGCCAAGCTCTGTCATTTAGGACAGACCTGGGCTTAGGGGCTCATCCTTGTCCTTAATATATCTTCTTGTCTGGGTGAAAAGAGCTTCCCACTAAGCATGTGGGCTTTAGGTTTTGGTGTGGCACCCATCTCCTCAGTTGCTGAGTCTGATCAGCACTGGGCTTCAGATTCCACTCTGAGGATCAAGGACCTACAAGTTGGCACTGACATCCCCTACATGTTGAAATCATTCTTTAGCTCTGGCTCCCATTAGATACACCAAATGCATTGTGCTGTACTGGCCATGCAAATACATTTACATTATTTCAGAGATAGCTATTGACTAGCTACAGCTGATGGTGATGGGCTAGGTAGTCCAGTCTCAGCCCTGGCTCCAGATCACCATCCTCCCAGGTGGCAGGAACTGCTCAGACGAAAAAAACACGTCTCCTTTTTCCCCAGAAAAGCTGACTTCTGGGGTTTGGTGGTCACTATGCAGAGGGTTTGTGGCAACCACTTTCTACTCTTAGAGGCTGAAGTCTGCCTAAGGCACTCTTTAACTTTGGATCTGATCAGTTCCTTATCAATATCTAAGAGCTTCTTCAGTCCTGCTGGCAACAAAGATTTTCCCCATTTTTGCTTACTAGGAAGTGATTTTCTGTATGTTTTGGTAGCCCTGCCTTTAGGAGCTGGCATCAGACAGTACAGTTTTGTTTAAGCATAGTTGAATGCATAACGTGAGGGACCAGTGGGAACTGCTTTCCTCTGTACACTGGGTTGATGGGCAGTGAGTCCAGTGACAGTTTCGCTGATGCACGGCTAACTTGCCAAAGCACACCATAAATGGACAGCTGTGCCTGCTGCCTTCTCAGCAGGTGTAAACTTTAAACAAAGGCAAAAAGTAAAAACTGATTGAATTTGCAGATGAGAAGGGTTGTCATACAGGAGATACGGATTGTTTGATGAGAAGAGTCCTTTGCAAATGCAAAGGGTCTGTACACACCCAAGTCAGTTATTTAGGAAGAGGGAATGTAGGTCCTTTTGAGTAGCTTTGGGGCTACATAACAGTGGCTTCAAAAGATGTAGAGCCCACAGCAGATAGACATTTATTACCGTGCTCTCTGTGCACTGCAGGTACAAGGACTTGTGCGATCTCCGTATCAGAAGCAAGGAGCAGAAGAGTCTGGAAACTTCTGCAACAAATTTTTCCATCCTGATTGAAACACCGAATTTATCAAAACCACAAGCTTTACAGAAGGATGGCCCATTGAAGAAATCAAAACACACACTTTGATTAATACACATACTTTAACCAAGAATTTGGACCTCAAAATAGAATACAATTCTAAAACCCCATATGAAGCTTCAAATTTACTTCTGCTGAAGGAGAATCTTTCTGCAGTGCCGTTTTCTAAGTGAGTGCAGATCAGTGGTGGGCAACGATTTTGTACCTGCATACATCATTAGTGAGACTGGGACAGTGATAAAATATAAAGCTCGTGTATCTGTATATTAAAAACACATGCAAGAAAATTGGAGAAGCTGTTAAAAAAAAAAAAAAAAAAAGTCATTTGAGAGCACCAGAAAATGGTTTTGGTGAGAAACAAAGGTTCTTATTCTGAGTCTGTTAAAACAAGCAAGGGGAGATGTGCTTATGGTTCCAATACTGCCATGGGAAAAAGCAATACTTGAAAGGCCCTGCAGTTTAGGGTAGAAAAGCATAATAGGAACCAATGGCTCGAAACTGAAGCCAAACAAAATCCAATTAGAAATAAGGGGAAAAAAAATTAATAGGAATAATGGGATCATATTTAAGCAAATAGTAGTGGAAATGATGGATTCACAGTCTTTTGTTGTCTTCAGATCAATACCACATGCGTTTCTGGAACACAAGCCTTAGCCAAGCAGAGGTCCTTAGGATCAATACGAGACTAATGAATGCAATTCAATGGCCTGCAACACACGGGAGGTCATTCCAGATGATCTAATGGTCCCTCTGGCTCTGTAATCTAGGGGCAGTCACATAAGATTATAGTGTATGGGGCAGAGTAATGAAATGAGCCAGGAGCGTGTACAGCCGCCTGTGCCAGGGCTATTATGCTCCAAAATTAAGAAGTATGAGACTTCTTTCTTCTTTTGCACCTGTCCATCTGTTGACTTCGTTCCTCCATCGGATGATATTTTGTGGATAGATTGCATCACTGACTGTAAGCGTTCTTACAGAATTCTCCAGGTAGCACATCACCAGGGTCATATTGGGACTTCTGTTTTAACATTTATGGTCATAGTTTCCAGGTAAAAGCCTGCTTTTCAGATTCCGATTTTCCGTGTTTGGTCTCAAGAGAATTTTTTAAATGATTGAGGGAAACTGGTTGTCTTTCTTTTTGGACTGAAATCAGGAGGAAAAGCATTCATCTGTAAGCAGATACTTGGCGTTCTATTTCACTGCCAGTTCAAACAGCCAGGCTTTCAGGTGGCAGGTCCATGGAGGACACCAAGTGCTTCTGAACCGGTCTGCACAATCAAATAGTAGCACGTGAGATGAGCAGGAGAGAGCAGTTCTGAATATTTACAAAACAGAGTGCGTCCTTCTTTGAGTTAAACTACTGCCAGTTTCATGGAATAACAAATCCTTTCCTGTGAATTTGAGGTAGCAATGGCAGTATTTTCTTGATGTTCCACGGAAGAAACAAAGAACTCTAGAATTTAACTTGGATCAGTGGAGACTGCAGCTGCACGGGAGGTGTGTGGTCTCATGTCTGAAGAGCATCCTATGCTGTGAGGTCCTGATTCATCTTAAGATGAGTCGAAACAAGCTAAACAGGGATACTGAAGCACTTTTCACTAAAAGACAGAGTTTGCACATTGTGTCTCTATGATGTGGAAACCAGCTGACAGATACCCATAGCCCTTAACCTTTTAGATCGAGGACTGTCCAGGGTAAAGATACCCCAGGGCTTCCACCAGCTATCACAGTGGCCTTCTGGTGTCCCTGTGTAACACTTGAGTAATTGTTTTAATGATTTTAAAACCGCTTTGCGCTAAACACATTGACTCTTCGTTCACTTCTTTTTACTGAAAAGTTATCTTCATGAAGCTCTAGTAGAGGTTTATGGGATGGGACATTAGGCAAACTATATCCCACACAGAGAAGAGTAATGATGTTATAACTTTACACAGAGCTGACCATTAATAGCAATTTAATTTCAGTATGCAACAATCACTGGCTGTGTAATGCTACCTCTGTAGAAGGATTCAGCTTTTTAAAAAAGCAGCAGCTGGAAGTGATTTTCAGGTGCAAGGCTGATTAAGGAGACGTGATTTAGTGAGCTACCTGCTTCCTTATGTGACCTTTGGCAGGTTACTTGAGATCAGACCCATAAAAGGACTGAGGCACGGCCGTGCCAGTTGCTCAGCTCCCAGAAGGGATTTCTCAAACCAGTCTACCTACACTTCCCACTGGGCACACAGCTGGCTGCCTCCTGTAAACCTCCAACCCTGAGCAGAGCTGCACCTGAAGTAGGTCATGGAAAACAGAATGAAGCAATGGGAAATACCAAGGATCTGAAGCTCTTCTACCAACCTACAGCCTGAGGTTAAACACCATCAGCATCTTCCTTGATCTAGATCCAGGGAAATCACCTACTCTTTTTACAGATAAGACAGAGCCAAGGGACAAAGCAACGATACTGACAGAGCAGTTAAGCAGAGCACTCAGGAAATGGGAGACTTGTTCAATGCCTTCCTCTACTGGAATGATTGCAGATGTGTATATGTCAACTGTCATTTATGAGAGCTGCCCAGCTGTGGTCTGCTTGTGGCCCCTCTCTGTCCCTCCTGTCAGAGCTTGGACTTTCTATCACAGCAGAGGCAAAAGGAGGCAATCCCACAGCACAGTGAGGGAGTGGCCTTGCTGAGTCTGGGTCCCCCCCCAAGCCCTGCTTCAATATTTTAGCCACTTATAATGCAGCCTTTTCTGGCTGTTCTTGAATGTCAAATGGTCACGCCTGCTTCCCATGCTGGTACAGAACTTGCCTAACTGAAAGTAGCCTGAGGTCACAGAAGGGTGAGAACTTCCAAGCTGCCCCAGAGAAGGGATGACACCTAAGCCCATCACAGTTTGGGAAAGAACTGGCAACAGACACCAGGCATGCCACTGCCTTCACTGGTGGGAGCACTGGTGCCCACTGGATTCCCTGATGACTCAGCAACTGGGTGACTCAGACTGGCTTTTCATGGAAATAAAGCCTCATTAACCCCATCTGTGCAGGGATCTCTCTCTTCCCCACTCATAGCTTTTAAGCTGAACTTTCAAATATCAGCCAAAACAGACAGACAAATATAATTTTCCAGCATAACTGATTTCATAGGAAAAGGCAGCTGGGAAGAGGAGAGAGGAACCATTAGGTCTTTGACCTGTCATATTTTTCGCATTACAAGTCATACAGATTTAAAAGTACTGATGTCTTCAAAACTATTTCCTATTCTGTAACAGAGAGTACCCTTGGATATGTGGATACGATTTCTTTGTATCCACTTCCTTTGCCAAAGGTATTTGCTTTCTTTCACATAGAACTGGCACCTTCACCTCTGCCTTGCATGAAATATTGTATTTCCAAGTCTGGAAACACATGGGAGGAAATCAAAGGGAACATTTAATTCTTAATGATATTCACATTAAATAGAAAAAAATGTCTATGTATCATTCATGTAAAATCATAAATAATCACACAGGTGGTTTTGGTCCAGTAACAAAGTCGTATGACAAAAGCATTTCACAAACAGGCACTTGTACTTTATTCAGTAGTCTGTTAACTCTTTCCTGCCATTTGTAGTAGATCACCTGTGCATATCGCTATAAAATCATCTTGGAGCACTTTACGATATACGTGTGTATGGCTGCAATAACTGATTTATCTGATCATCACCAGGTTTCTTTCAGCTGCTTCCACCAGGAAATGAAATGCAGTGTTATAGTTTCGCTCTGATTAACTCAACACATTAAACAGTTAAGGTTTACATTTCATTATCAGAGGAGATTCAGATGTTTATTTCACTGAACAAAGAACAGGCTTACTAAATGTGTTATTATACTTAAATGTGTATTGATCTTAGGGAAAAGATTAGCACTGATTAACAAAATAGTGTGTTTTATGGTATATATGTTCCTCACATCGGGTAACAGCTTAACACATTAATTCTGAACATTCTCATTTCCATATCACAGAAGAGTAATTACCGTATCCACATCACTGCAAATACCTCCCATGAAATATGGATCATTTCTTCAGACTAAACCAGTACCCACCATCCCTTCACACACACCACAGCTCCCACAGCTGCCCACCTGGTGCTGTCTCACTTCTCCCACCTCAGTCTATACACACAACTCATACTCCTCACTGTACCCAGCACCAAAGTGGGGTCTGGCACCCCCATTAAGTGCAGGAGTGCCCCCTCTCTGACTCATTTTCTATTTTCTGCTTCTCACCCACATGCTGGTCTCCACCACACCTTCTGGGGCTGAATTTCACCTAGCAAACAGGCTGGGCTTCCAGCCCATCAGATATTTGACTCATCTGTCTCATCTTCAACAGACCGTGGGCTTCCCAGAACACAGCTATTACATAACTTCAGCCAGCTTCCTTCAAGTAGTCAGCAGTTCGGCTGCCAAGAATACCGTGCATTGTAAAATGTCAGCAAAATTAAATGAAGGTGTCAAACGATCCAAATGATTTCTCCCTTGATGACTCATAGAAAGCATTAGTAGTAAGGCAACTCATATTTGGAGGTATCCATAACATAAAGTAAGGAAAGTCACAAGCCCTGAGCTTCGATTAAGGCCCCAGGTGCGCTCCAGCTCCAAAACAATGGTATTACAAAGAAACACCTCAACTAGATGTGCCACAATATCTACATAGTAGTTCATCATAGAATCATAGAATGGTTAGAGATGGAAGGGACCTTAAAGATCAAGTTCCAACCCCCCTGCCATGGGCAAGGACACCTCTCCCTAGAGCAGGTTGCTCAAAGCCCCATCCAGCCTGGCCTTAAACACTTCCAGGGATGGGGCATCCACAGCTTCTCTGGGCAACCTGTTCCAGTGCCTCACCACCCTCACAGGAAAGAGCTTCTTCCTAATATCTAATCTAAATCTCCCTTCTTCCAATTTAAAACCATTATCACTCATCCTGTCACTAGACTTCCTGACAAAGGGTCAAAAATGTTGACAAGTATCTGGACTTATGCCTCCGAGGTCTCATGCCAATCTACAGATACTCCGCTTAATTACTTATAAATGACTAGATTTCTAAGGCCAGTAGCAAATGGTGCAATGATCAAATGACCTTCCACAAGCACGTGCCACAGTATTTTGACAAGTGACTTAAATAGTGAGGTCCTGACCACCATTAAGCTCTTATGCAGAAAGTCTCTGCACTAGAGCTGCAAATGCAGTTAGATCTATTCAGCTTTCACAGCATGTAATACCTTATCATGCGTGTTATTAATTGGCACTGGATACACAATTTCCTGTGACAGATCTAAAACAAAGGTCTTACGATTAATTTTCTAAATAATTTTTGTTTAAGCAGATGACTAAAGGGACCAGATGGCAATTTGGTATCACTGGGGGCACAGCACACAAGCAGATTCTCAGCTGCTAAACTCTCTTCTCAACATCTTTACCTCGACCTAGAGCTCATGCCTGAGCATGTCAGCCTGTGATGTGAGATACTTACTTAGATTTCCCATGACTCTGCATCTCTCATGATTCTCAGAAGTCTGTTTTTGGAGTTCTTGTAGAGAGTAGTAGTAATATAGTAGAGAGGAGAGTAGAGGAGAGAAGTAGTAATATTTTGTTCATTAGAAATGTTTCTTTCCATATATAACCGCTATGGATCTAATACATACTGTGAGACATATTTTGCAATTATGGAATTAATTTTATTCTAGACAATAGAAAGACCAAGGCTTAAAATCACAGGACTTTTCTTTTTTTTTTAATTAAGAAGTTCTTGGGAAGTTTCTATTTCATTCACTTCAATAAACTGGTATACTGGAACTTACCAAAAAGAAAAAATTAAAGAGTAGGTTAAAAGCAAATTAAATTAAAGTTAACGTGAGAGACTTATTATCCCTGTGTTATCTACATTCTTATTGAAGAAAAAAAAATACTAGTTTTTCTGTTCCTCAAAAATTAAATGAATATTCTTAGAAGTTACCAGAACTGTGTACTGGAGTTTTTCTTCCATGACAACTCATTACTAACTCATGAGTGATCTGAGAAGGAAATCCTCCTACGACAAAACAAGTCAGGAATAATGCAGCAGCATGTCTGTCATTAGCATAACAAAAAAACCAAAAAACTCAAATACAAACTCAATTAAAAAAGCAAAATTAATTATACAGCATAGGGGAAATTCCTCCAGACGGGGTCTCAAGCTTAGATCAATCAGTTTCAAGCCTGAAGTAGCTCTGCTATCATTTTGACAATTTTTATGTCATTTTTTCCTAACACTGTTGTCTCCACAGTCAAAACACGACCAACTGAAAACTCATCACGGCACAGCTCCACAGGCCGCTTGTGTTTGGGGTCTTAAGCTTGGACAGAGCTCTTCTGCCACCCTTCCTTTACCTCAGCGCAGGGACAGCCACAAAACAGACTGGCTCAGGGGCTGGCAACAAGTTTTTTGTGCCCAAACTGTTCCCCAAGCCCTCTGTTGGCTTTACCTTCCCGGCAGGGGACTACCGTGAAGAATCCCACCCGGTTGGGGATGCCCAGCGACTCCCTCAGCGGGGGAGCCGCCACAGCCCCCCGTAGGCCCGGGCTGCCGCTCTTCGCCCGCTTTCGCGGGGCAGCGGATTCACCCTCCCTGACCCCTCAGAGATCGAAGCCAAGATGGTCCCGGTCGTTCCCCCATCCCCAAAAACCCCCTTTCCCCTCAGGAACCGGCTCCTCAGCGCCATGACCGCACCTGCCGCCCTCAGGCGCCTCTTTCCCGCCCGCCAACGGCCCGCCTCGCTCC
>VXBW01003043.1:1298110-1376416 GCA_013400375.1 Thinocorus orbignyianus
GGTGAGCGAGCGGGGACGGCGGGGAGGGTGAGGGGTCTCTCCTCGGACGTTGCTCCGCCGCTCTGGGTGCGGGGATCCCGATGTGGGGGGTGCGAGGGCGTTGGAGGGGGGTCTGGCCGAACGTGTGTCCCCACACCGCGTCCTCCTGGGCCCCCGCAGGACCAAGGCGTCTGGTCCATCCCACCACGGTGGCCCACACAGCAGCATCTTACCTGGTGGCACTGGGAGCGCAGGGGTGTCCGCTGCTATCACCCAGATAAAAAGGCAATCCAGTAAATCAAGCCGCTGGTGTCAGTGAGTGAAGTGATTACACTCTGGCCTTATTCTCAGGGAAACAGTTTTTAGCTTTCATTCAATAATTAAAACTCCTGAGCCCCCGCACCATGTCCTTCTGGGCCCCCGCATCAGCATTAGGGGTGCTGCCCATAGGACCAAGGCATCTGGTCCATCCCACTGTGGTGGGTCCACGCAGCAGCATCTTACCTGGTGGCACTGGGAGCGCAGGGGTGTCCACTGCTATTGCGCAGATAAAAAGGCAATCCAGTAAATCAAGCCGCTGGTGTCAGTAAGTGAAGTGATTATGATTATACTCTGGTGTTATTCTAACGGAAACAGTTTTTAGCTTTCATTCAATAATTAACACTCATCAGGAAATCTCGAGCATCCCAGTGGCTACCGTTGGCCAAGGTGGAGGAGACTTTTGTATAGCTCACCATTAAAAACTTAACCAGCAACAGACCTGATGTGGCATGGGAATAGTGTGATTCCAGTTATTTAGCAGCAGTTTGATCGTGCTGATGAAGATGCCTGCTATGCTTGCCTTCTGGCCTGGAAAAGTGTGCCTATATCCATACAGTGGTGTTCCCAGGTCAAGAAGCCAAGCAGTGTCACTCAGCAAGGAACAAGCTCATCATTCCTCTCCTGTCCCACCAGCCAGGAGACAGGACATCTAATCTGGAGCATATCTTGCTCGGTAACATCTCCTGAACTAGACCCGATTCATGACGTGTTGTCCATGGTCTGAGTCCTCCAAAGATCACGTAGTTCTTGTCAGACTCAACTCCTATTATCTCAGGCAGTATATAAGTGGGAATTGAAACAAATAAGTTAATTATACCAGCCTTTCCTCTCCTCTTGTATTTATATACCATCTCTGCTTGGATCAAGGTGAATCTCATACTTTACAAACTACCCTTGCAATTTTCTACAATGCAGCCTGAAAGTTCATGGACCGTTGCACCTATTGGGGAAAAAAAAAAGGGAGGGGTGGGAGAATAGGGTGTAAAAGCATTTTTTACTTTAGTAGGCAATTATGACATATAAGAAATAAAGATCTGAAAGTTTGATAGTAGATGTGTAGATCTCATGTGGTGCCACTACATTTTCCATTATGATATTCACAAATATGAGAGTTTGAGGTAGTAGAACCGCAGGTTGCTTCATCTGCCCTCACAGCAGTTCCATTAGCACCAGCCATAGTGAACAGGAACTTGAGGGGAAGGTAGACTTTCTACATTACAGATTAAGTGCTGATTCACTGCCAAGTGTGAAATTGGAAGAATATATTGAGTGCCAACACTCTGTGAACATGTATTCCAAGAAGTATCACGGCCTCTGAATTGACCCCTATTTATCACTGTGTAGTAAGTTACAACGACCTAACTGTTAATTGTAAAAGGAGATATATTTATTACATCCTTTTGAGCAATTGAACATATGCAGAAGTGTTCTTCAGTGCTCAGAGCACAATGCTTTTGATGTGCCAAAATCCTTTCCAGTTTGAGGACTACGGAAGTTCTCCTAGTAAAAGTCAGCTTCAGTTATTACTAGAACTTATTTCTGCTTTCTAGCTAGACTGTACCTAATAAGATGATATTTGGAATCACCTAATTAAATATTTGTATCAGCTATTGATAGCTGAATTGCTCCAAATAGAAGGCAAAACTTAACTTGGAAAAGTTCTTACAGAAAACCAATAGTAACATAACATTTTCTTTCAGGCAATATTCCACTTCAGAACTGGACTTCTTGCAGCACAAAATAAAATACATAACAGCATCCAGTGACAAAATTGTTGTGTTAGATTTTTAAAACTAATTTTGAAAGAAAAAAAAAAAAAGAAGAAAAGAAGTGGTAATCTTAGTCTGAGCACAAAGACTTGCTCAGTTTGAGGCCAACATCAAAAAACCCACAGACCAAAGAGCAAGCGACTTCAAGCCTGAATTGCAGTTTAAAAACAGTTTGCTGTGGTTCCAAGGGCTTCAGTCTCAATTCCAGCAAGTCATAAGCTCTGCTAGCTTTCTGGTGGTAATGTCTGTTTTGCTTTCTCTCTCTCTCACTTCGCTCAAGGTGCATGCAGTCTCTTCAAGTGACTAAGTTTAGAAACCACTAAGCACTATTAACTAGAGCTCCAAGAAAACAGGGATCTGTTTGTAGGGTATTAAGCTGAATCAAGTGGTAGCTGGACTATCTTCGAACAGAATATTGATCTCCCTGGACAAAAAGAAACAACTTCCTGCGTGAGCATTTCTGGAAGTCCAAGTGTCCATGCCAGGTCTAGGATACCAGGACGTCAGTTTTTGGTATCTCGCAAAGAAAGCCAATATAACACCTTGTCTACTTGGTTCCTTTAATTTTCATGAAATATTTGCACTAACAAGATAGGGTGAAGTAGCATGCTTTGTTGCTCAAAAAGAGATCTCAGCTCAAGGATATCATTGATACTTTTTTCAGACAGTCTCTTGACATTAGTTGATCTGTAGTGATAATTCTCGCAGTAGGAGGAAGAGGTAAAATTGGTTGCAAGAATGAAATATGAAAAAAGTTTGATTGCAGCTAGGGACTGGAGGGAGTTGAGCTTCATCCAAAGAATGATAAAAATCAGCTGATTATTTCCCTTCTAGCATCTTTTAACTGTGTTCAGGTAATACAGTTATAGAGATTTTCTTTGTTGATTTGGGCAGCAGATAGTGCAGATGCAAAGCTTGCTTCATGGGCACATGAAGTTACATCCACTGTAGTTTGACGTTTTATGACAGTCTGAGCTGCATCCCCTGCGTGACTTTTCACTGGGGACCATTCAAGCAGAGCACTGTGTTTTGTTGGTAAGTGTAACATGACCAATGCATCATTTCAGTTTTGATCCAATTTGGTGATTTACATTGATGGGCAGTGCTGTCTTGTAATAACAGAGTTGAAAAGCCTGAGTGGCCACAAGTTGGACCAGTTGAGCTCAGGTTCTGTAATTCAGGGCAGTACCTCAAATACACTCTCTCCAGTAAGCTACCATGTAGAATAATTTTCCACTTCCAACAAAGGCAGAAAAATTGTGCTAAATATAGCTATGAGTGCCAAGGCATGAGTCACTACAATTACCTTCGTAAGAACAATGAAATTGATTGTTGGACTGTTTTCTTTCCTTTTGTGTCTAAAGAACTTTTTGTTTTTAATAGGAAAACATATTTGATCGATCCAGGATGGCCCCAAAGACTCCCATTAAGAATGAACCAGTTGATTTATCAAAGCAAAAAGGCTGCACCCCAGAAAGAAATCCAATTACACCCGTTAAGCTCACTGACAGACCTCAGCCTGATCCCTGGACACCCACTGCTAACCTGAAGATTCTCGTTAGTGCTGCTAGCCCTGACATGAGGGACAGGGAAAAGAAGAAGGAGCTCTTCAGACCCATAGAAAACAGTGAGCAGAGTGACACGCCTGATTCACTACAGGTGAGACTCAGAACACTGTTACCTTGTGTTCTATTAGGACTCAGATCTTCTTTAAGTTGTGCCTCTGTTTTCTTTCAACTGGTCCTTTGCTCCCTCTAGAAAACTGCAGAATTGTAAAACATTTCCAAGGACAGTTGCCTACACAGCACCGGCTGAGCAGTAGGACTTTCAAAGATTAAGAGTAACTCTCTTACTCATAACTGACCCCTCAAGAGCCTGGATATTACTCAGAAGGACAGCGAAGGAAGTAGAGCTCAAATGTGTAAATTTCTCCAATTTAAGTACTTTTGATACTATTTTCTGAACCGCATTAGAAAGAAGCTTGTCAGATCATTCTTAAACAGACAGGCAGCATTTTCAAAAGCTATTTGACAGTGAGAGGGCATAGTTTTCAGTATACTTTTGAAATCATATACCTTCTCCACAGCAGCCCCACAGAGTGGTCAGGTGAAACCTTTCTCCCCCTTTCCACTCCAGCCCCCAAACCAGTAGTCAGACAGCACAGTTGAGTGTTAGGAAGATTTTTACTTGCTGAGACTCAGGCAGAGTGGAAGCTGAGCCCTGTCCTCGCTTTAGGGTCTGGCCATGGAGACAATGACATCAGGTTATAATAACCACCATCACAGTTTCCTTCATCCAGGCTCCCTTTTTTTTGATTTTTTGTTTGGTTGTTTTTTTCATTCCAACCACTGCTTTCCCTCTGCTGGACTATTTCTTGTAGAATATCCTTCCTTAGTGATTGCAGTGAGAGACAGGTAGTTCTAGGGCCCTCCTACTGAGAGGCATCATTTAATAGGTACAGATCACTCTGTAACTGTAGATGTTACAGCATCTGCAGTGGTGGCAGTCCAGAGAATTGACCTGTTTAGATAGCCATGAAGGAGAACACAGTTTTCTAAACTTAATTCCTAACATAGCTTCCAGTAAGTAAAAAACAGTCAATGTTAAAGGTTACTTACATTACTGCTCCAAGCCGGCTAAAATATAACATTTTTGAGGTGGCTACCATAAACAGCTCAAATATTTTCTAGTTAATGTAACTTACACTTAATAATTTTCTTCACACAGAAAGTTGAATTACGAAAGGTGTAAGAGCATTACTGAAAGTATACCAGATAAAACTCAAATAATTGAATCAGAACAACGACAGCCTGACACAAGGTCACATAGTCACAACCAGCAAAGGACAGTTAAGATCTTGAAAGCAAGGAAACATGGGTTTCAACAGCTGCCACCACTCTTAGTTTTTCTTTGCCAGAGGGTGAGATTATTTTGGTTTTCCTTTTTTTGACACAGAAGCAAACCCACAGAGTTGCCAGTGCAGAAAAATCCTCTGTCGTTCTCATTTTGTAATAAATATACATACCTCTTTATACATTTTTCCCATCACAGTTTGTTGTTTTGTTTGATTTTTTTCCCCACTGCAGGGATAGGAAGACCATATTCAGGCCATCCTAGAGTCATCAGCCTGACCAAGTTTAAGGTTCAGAGGCTGGATGATGCCTTTTATAGTCTCTTAGCATCATGCCCCACCCCCACCAAGCCCCCATTTATTTAAAGTTGTAGAGGCACTGTAAAGGGCAGTAAAATCTCTTGAAAGAAGTTATGCAGGAACTCCTTGATGGCTTGTACATCTTCTGGTTTATTAGATTCAGAGGTGTTGTAAGGAATATCCCTTTTCCTCTCAAATAGGAACATTCCTTTCAAGTGAGGTCTTACTATGTGCTCCTCTTGGGTGTTTGGTCTTATTGTTTTGTTTCCTTATGTGTAACCGTTATTTTATGATCTCACGGATAAGAGTTTTTCTGCAGATACCTTGTATGATGAATTAAAAAGAGCTTACAAGCAGAAATGTGTCACCCAAGAGCTCTGTGCTTGGAAGGGCCCATGGTTTTTTCCTTATTAGAAAGTCCAAACTTAAATATTGCTAACACTTGAAATACGCCTCGCTTGGCTATGCCTTGCTTCTAAAGCTCTGCACTAAAGGGTTAACATTTATTTTTTAACAGTATGATATTGTAGACGACAGCACGGTTGATGAATTTGAAAAGCAGAGGCCCAGCAGAAAACAGAAAAGCTTAGGACTCTTGTGCCAAAAGTTTCTAGCTCGCTACCCAAGTTATCCATTGTCAACAGAAAAAACTACTATTTCTTTGGATGAAGTGGCTTCAATTCTTGGTATGTATGCCTGCAAAAATGGGGTAACTGATCACCTGGGGTGACTCAACAGGAGGGCCTTCAAAATATCAACCTTCTTATAGAGTACAATCTGGGTCTGAATGCTCTTCTAATCTTACTAATCAAGAATTGGAAATGCCTAATATTCCTGAGCGTCTTTATTGCTTGAAAATTCTACCATTTTGAAATCTGTTTTCTGGCAGTACTTTTTGCTAGAAAGATCTATCCTCCAGCTTTCTACCAACTCTCTTGCTTTCTTAAATCTTCAATTGGCTGAACACTGAAGGAGTTAAGAGTTACAAACCCTCTGAAGGAGGACTTACAAGCAACAAATTTTGTCAAAACGGAGCATTTGGGGAAATGGTTGCAAACTAGTAAGTGTAGGAAATCAATTGAGTTTATTGCCTGGCTTTAGTAATGTGCCTGGCATTGTATCTTTCAAGATTTCATGGTTCATCAAGGTTATCTTAGCTTTAAATATTGTCTTGTGAGGGGAGGTTACCAGGAGAACTGCAAAAGTAGAATGAGAAAATGTGTTGTATTGAGGTGGCAAGAAGGTACCGAGCAGCCTATTTGCTGGGTCTGCTGTTAGGTTTGGTCTTAGGTAAAAGATTAATGACATATTTGAGAGAAGTAATAAAACCTGGGAGAGAACGCTTGGCCGAGTCACACCAATAACAAAAAGATCCGGGTCCTTGTTAAGGTTGTCTGTTAGCTAAGAAGGGCTTTATGTAATTGGACTTGAACTAAATAAGTATTGTATCTACATTTAGAACTCAGATATTTAACAGAAAAGAGGTAGCAAAAATTAAATGTGTCTGTTTTGGGAAGAAATTATTTCTTCTGTGACTCTGCTGAGAAAGTCCATGAAATACTTACCTATTTGCCTTGATAATGGGAAGTGGAAATATGAAAGAATTACAATGAAGTAAATAGTTAAATAAATTACTTTTAAAATAAATTATTCTTTTAGATTTTGCTGTTACTTCTGTCTGTGTTTGCATGAGATGCTTGTGCTCCAGCCTCTTACAGCTGAGCACGAGTAGCGGTGTTACTGAGCTTTCCTAAGTACTAGAAACTTTGTTTTAAAGCTTTCTGTTGGGATCCCAGAAGGGGGTGTGCTTGTTCTTCTCCCTTTGATTTCCACTGCCTTGCTTTTCCTTGACTGTATCCACTTGCTTCAGGGACCACAACATTTTTAATTGCTGATGTTGCTGCTCTGTGTAACAAATGATGGTTGTAAGACAGCTTTTGCTACAACTGTATATTGCTTTGTTTACTGAAGACCTATGGCAAGACCATAAAGGGGGCTATACTGTTGGCACCTGTCAGACTCCAGGATATGTGTAGCACTCTTTTTTTCCAGAGTATGTTTTACTCCAAGATCTCCACATACTTGGAAATACTCATGAATTTTTTATCTTAATATCTGTTTGAGGCTGGTAAGTATTATCCATATTCTTCAGATGGGTAAACAGATGCATCAAGGCCTTGCCTTCCACAGGGAAGTCTTTCAAAACCTTTCCCTTTGGATAGCACTTGCTCTACTCAGCTTATGTTAACTGTTGTGGGATTTCTGGTGCAGATGATGCCACCAACTATATGCTGGTGCACTGTTATATATAAAGGCCGTGTTTCAAGCAGTGCTGGACTCAAGTACTCAGGACAGTGAGCAAGACCACCAGCCTGCTCATATTCAGTCCCCTCAGTCAGGCTGAACTGAAGTTCAGCCTGAACTGAATATGAACCCAAGTTGGACGTATTTCATAGATTTCCCGTCGGTGCAGACCCAGCCAGCATCAAGGACTTCTTTCTGCTGCATTTGGGAGCAGCAGGTCTCATTCTCCACCACTTTGCACCTTGTGAAGCCTTTGATGCTCCTTTACTTGGTGTGTGCTTAGCAAGCAATGATGCCATTGGAGACACAAGTGGAGGACCACGCTTCCACTGGTGCCTGTAGGAGTGGGCTTTTATATCTGCCCTGTGTCAGTGCCAGGCTCAGACCCTTCCCTGCCATCTGTGGCACTCAGGTATGTGTCTGAGCTCCGAAGCTCTCTGACAAGGGCCAAAGTGCTCTGAAAACCTCAGGACAGTCTGGATAGGTCTGAGTGAGTGTGGCTGGGCAGACTGCAATCACTTCTTCTAAACACAGTGTAGATGCTTTGAGCTGAAGCCGTGGCTGGGCTGGCAGTTAACAAAATAGACAATGAACATCATACCATGGGGCTGGCCATACGTAAATGAATTCTTAAATGTGCAGATTTGGATGGATCTAATATAATGTGTCCAGGTAAACAGTGAAAAGCTTACTGTGAACATTCAAAGAACAGCCTGTTCTCTGTTTTGCTTCTGCTGAAGAGCACATTAAAACTAGATTAGCATCAATGTCTTTTTTTCTTTTTTATTTCCTACCCCCTTGAAACAGGAGTTGAGCGGAGACGAATTTATGATATAGTGAATGTCCTGGAGTCGTTGCACTTGGTTAGCCGTGTGGCCAAGAACCAGTACTGTTGGCATGGCCGGCACAACCTAAGCCAGACTCTGAAAACACTTCAGGAAGCAGGAGAGCTGCAGTATGGAGAGCTAATGACCTTCTTCCAGCAGAAGGAGCAGGACTTGGAGTTCAAATTCGGAGAACGGAAAAAGGATACTATTTCAGATGCTCAAGACAGACCATTGCTGGACTTCTCAGAACCAGATTGTACCTCTGGTAAGATAACTAATGTGTGTGATGTGATGCACAGACAGAATCTCTTTCTATAGTTTACTATGTGACTTTTATCCTTGCTGTGCTTTTAAATTATATGATAAAAAATTATGCTTTGCAAAAAGGTGCTGAATTCACTGTGAGGGGGGCAGAATTCTTCCTTCTATCCTGTCTGTAGCACAACTCTCAGGACAGAATTTCCCTCTGTCCTCCAGACCAGCTGGAACTTCTACCAGACACTCCAGTTCTTCTTTCCCCACCTGTACCTGACAGTAAACTTATTATCCTGACAGAAGGTACCATCTGCCACTTGTCCACTGCTTGCATGCTGCCTGTATAATACATAGTGTTTAAGTTGTGAAGTCCATTGGGGCCACAAAATTACAGTGGCACAAGACTGTGTAATGTAACACAGAATCAGCTTTGGAGTCTGACTTCCTAGAAGCTATTTCTGCAAGCTATCATTTTTATTACTTTTTGAAGAGAGGCTTTTGTCTGCGTTATTCGGTTATTTGCTGCCTTTCAAAATATTTCTGCTTCCCAACAAGGAAATCCTTTACCCCTTTTGTGTGTGAAAAACCTACTTGTTAGTTTTCTGGCCGTGATGGATGACTTATGCTAAGAGGCTTGGGTATTATTTGTAACACAGCATCTGCAAACAGCAGAAAGGACAAGTCGTTGCGGATTATGAGCCAAAAGTTTGTCATGCTGTTCCTTGTCTCCAAGACCAAGATAGTCACTCTGGACATCGCAGCAAAGATACTCATAGAAGAAACCCAGGATACAGTGGATCACAGCAAATTTAAAAGTAAGCTGGCCGTTGAGACACCAACATATCAGTCAGTGGGTAGAGAAAATGGGGGCACATTTGGATTGACTCTAGTAGGTAATGGCAAGAGCAGGTCAGGAATCTTTTGCTGAAACATGGTTGGGGGGGGTTAATTACAAATGCCAGTTTATGAAAACAGAGCTTGGGATGGGGAAGAGACAACTTGACAGTTAATCTCCAAGTTTTAGCTTCAGAATGAAGAAAAATTATTTTTTTTTAGAATTTTTTTCATACTTTAACCCTGTTTCCTATACTGTTCTGACTGATGATTCAGAACTTACTGAAATGAAACATTGTCTAATTTTATGGAATTAATTTTCTTTTCTGCAGCAGAGTACTACTCCTTTTCAATCCAGAAATCTTTCACAGCTGGATGGCATAGGTTCCTTTCCAGTTTGTGGGGAGTAGTACTTAGATGCCTTGGACAACATGGAAAAACTCAGCATTAGTAAACAGCTCTTCTAAAATATAGGCTTTTCTTTTACCTTTTAAAGTACATTTAAAATAAAGTGCTTGCACTTGAGTCTTGAAATTCTATCCCATGAAGGATGTGAGAAGTTTAGCTGAACAACCTGTTGGCATCATATTCAGCTCAAGCTTGTTACTTATTGGAGTCTCAGAGATTTTTCTAAGTGTTACATTTTTAAGGTGATAAGTATATGTCCTCTTGTGAGCAGCTGTGTGCTCATGTGCCCCTTGCTCCCAAGTGCTTGTAACCCATTTCCATCAAAAGGAGGCAGACGAGCTTAAACCCGAGCAGCTAAAACAGATGAGCAGCTAAAATATAAGGAAGCAGCCACAAGCAGGTGGGAGCTGGCATGGGAGGCTTCATAGGAAGTAGCTTAAGTCCATCCCAATCTGATTTTACCCACCTTGTTTATGAAATCTGATATTCTGGGATGAAATTACCATGTGAATATCTACTGTACATTGTAAATTTGACTGTCTGACTGTTTTTGCCCTTTCTTGTTAGCAAAGGTACGAAGACTGTATGATATCGCCAATGTTCTCACCAGCCTGGGCTTGATCAAGAAAGTTCATGTCACGGAGGAACGAGGACGCAAACCAGCCTTCAAATGGATTGGGCCTGTGGAATTCCCTGGAAAGACTGGTAAATTGTGTAGCTGTCGTATCCTTTTTTTTTGTTCTGACAATCCCTTCCCAAGTGGCAATAGGTTGGTTGTTTTCCATGTGTAGAGTGATTCAACATTCATTGTCCACCCTGTAATGATTAACTGCTGGCCAGCTCAACATTTGCCCTTGTTAGGCTTTATGCTCAAGAGCTGGAGCAGTCAGGGGATGATGAAGAATCCTGTATCTTGCCACTATTTTTACACCAACTTGCATAACTTTGTGAATAACTGTATGAATTGTAAAGCAATGGCAGATAATGCCCACAACTCCAAATCTTAAAGCTCCAAACCAACAGCTTTTCTGGGTTGGAAAGGAGGGAAGCCCTTATTTTGTCTATCAGTGCTTACCAAGCTTAGGTCTGCTTCAGTGTTGTGGAGTGTGGGACAGTATAGAGGTTACCTCTTCTTCTGTGGCCAGGTTTGGTGACATGGCAGAAGCCTAAATGACGAGCTCTGACTGATGTACAAAATTATGTTCCTACAGATGAGCCGAGAGGGCATAGCCCAACATCTGATCCTCTGCCACGGACGCAGAGAGGAGTCTGTGCTCCGTATCAGATCTGTGCTACTAGAAAGCAAAGGTTTACACGTCACGCTTCATTTAACAGCACACAGCCTTGTGAAGGGACCAGAAGGAAGGTCAGTTCTGAGCCCAACAGCCCACGTCAAGAGAGGCAAGGTAACTACTAAGGAAACGTGTTCTTTCATATCCCACTGGATCTGCCTAAATGTGGGCCCACCAATTTAAGGCACTTGACAGGGTGAATCAGCCTAATAAGTTTGTATTTAAGTAAAAAAATTACCCTTTGGAGGTGCCTATGTTTCTACTGTCCATGTGATGAGATTTCTGGCTTGGACCCCTCCATTCAAGTGCTTAAAGTTAGATGAGATGAATCTGGGCCATACTGGCTTGAAATGTTTCTGTTCTCCACTAACTGCAACTATAGTACAGTTTCTTCTGTTAAAATTCGGTATAGATAAAGATTTTTTAGCCACAAAAGCTTGCTTTGTTTTATGATTCCTAATATAGTGGAATTTACTGTAGCAATCTAATGGATAGCTGTTAAAACAGATAAAGCAATTACAGGGCTTTTCACTGTTCCCTGTTATAGGAAATGATGACTTCGAGCACCTCTCTGGTGGGACTGAGAGTTCTGAGTATCTTGCAGGTTCGCCCAGTAGGTGATTAGTGGATATTATAAAAATGTGCCAGGATAGAAAAAATATATTGATTATTTTATACAGCCTGTATCAAAGTATACTTGGTAAACCTACTTGTTATTAATTGAATGCTCCTTTTTATTTCAGCCTGTAGTGTGAATTCAGATGAATATCGCTCCAAAATGATAAATGTAGCAGCTGTCTGCAGGCAGAAAATAGAGGAGGATACTAGGTAGGTTGATCTTAACTCCTGTCCAGTTTCAGCTTCCTGCTCGTTGTATTTAGTTCGGGGCTCGATTCCACTGATGGGCCTGAGATAGAAAATTGCCAGGGATTCTCATTATTTCTATGCTGATAGGTCTCAGTGTGGCTTGCTTTTTTTTTCATGGCCAATTTATACTGTGTGTACTTGTACCACTGTTGGCCTTCAGTGTCAGTAGTTCTTCATCTCATGTGTGTTTATACCCCTTCCTTCTTTGGCCTGTTATCTAGATAGGCCACGCAAATCATGATTCCAGGGAAGAGCCTCTCTGTCATATCAGTGGCTCTTCTCTACACCTGTTCTAATTTGAATTCCTTTGTGAATGACTGAGGCCAGTCAAGCGCAGGCGTAAGCATTATTTTTCTACCAAAAACCTGATATGTCTGCTTCTGTGTAATTAGAAATCATAAAAATTGACCTTCCTTGAAAACTGTTTAAAAGTGGTGGGTGCGGAAAGGGGGGGATTTTTCCACGTTTACGTTCAACAATGTACCTATTGGCTTTTAAGGGTAAAATAGGGGGTTAATTTTGGACTAAGTATTTTTCCTCTTTTCATTACCTTTTTGTAGGAATAAAGCTCGTGCCACAGAAAAACTGTTGCATTCAGTAAGGAACCCAAGCACAACTTCACCTCCATCCCTTCTTGCACTTCCTGGGGACTCTGATTTTTGTGTTAATCCTTTGCCTCAGACAGTTTTCCCTGTGGTTCGGGCAGATGTGCCAAACCTCTCGCTGCTAAATGGGGTCAGCAGCCAAGCTCTACATCCTTCCACGCCAGCAGCCTCCAAAACAGAAAATGGAAAACCTACCCTGCTCCCCAGCCAACCCTTCCTCTGCTTCCCATCTTCATCCCTGTTTATGTTGTGTGGTGGTCTTCAGGAAAATAACTCGAGGGAGACCCTCCCCACCCCAGGAGAGGTGGGAAACAGGAGTACAGAAGCTCAGGCTGCTGCACCTCCAGCTGCCTGCCAGAAACGCAGCTCCCACAAGTGCGTGTCTCCCTCTGCACCTGTAGATGAAGAGCCAGCTGCTAAAAAGCAGACCATGGAACATAGCGATGTGCCCCTCTCACTTGTAGTACCCAAGGTAAAGATGTGAATTTCATTATCACTTTGGCTTCCTCTTAGCAAGGAAAGACTTCTTCCTAGAGACAGTATTTTCAGAAGTGAAAATTCACTGCACCGCTCTTATTACAGGCACAAATTGAGGCACTGGAACAGGTTGCCCAGGGAAGTTGTTGATGCCCCATCCCTGGAAGTGTTCAAGACCAGATTGGATGGGGCTTTGAGCAACCTGCTCTAGGGAGAGGTGTCCCTGCCCATGGCAGGGGGATTGGAACTTGGTGACCTTTAAGGTCCCTTCCAACTCTGACCATTCTATGATTCTATGAAATGCTGCCGCCCACGTGTTAATAAATTGTAAGGCTGCTGTGTCAGGAAGCATGGGCATCAACTGGGAGATATTTTCACACTACCTGGGGATAATGGACTGTGATTGCTTTGCATAGTGAAGCGATGGTCAGCTCTTCTTTGGAATCAGTGTCTTGATCATTGCCTTCAACAACACAGGGGAAGAAATCAATGTGCCTATTACCTCTCATCTTCTCTTAGCTTGGGCTTTCCCGGACAGCAGCAACATTGCTTACCCTGCTGAGCTATGGCAAGTGTGGTTTGTACTTCTTCCCCTGCTCTCCAGTCTAAGTCCCTCTCTCTCAAGCCTAGTGCTGGTGAAAGAGGAGATGATGGTAAAGGTGAAGTGCATCTATCTCATGGTTTTCTTAAAAAAATGGGGATGAGGCTTATGGTCTTATCAGTGCTTGAATATAGGCCATTTGAAACAGGTGTTTCTCTTTGTCAGTGAAGAGAAGGGGATCCCTAAGCTCAGATACTTCTTATCTAGTGGCTGCATGTACTGAAAACAAACAGTGGTACATGGCTTAGGCACCACAAACAAAATTTTTAACTTAGTGACTTGCTAAGGAGTTTTGTACTGTCCCCGTCACAGAGTGCACGTTTTACTCTGTAGCTGAGGAAAGGGCATGAAAGACATTATACTGTGCTGTTTCAGTTTGGACTTTTCATTTCCTCTTTTGTTTTTGCTTAGAAGCCTTTTGAGTTACCCAAGGCAGAATCTACTCCAGGAAGTGGCTGTACACCTGCTGTACATCTAGAAGATTTTCATCCTGACCTCACAAGTCCTGCTGCTCCAGAGGCTGCAGACAAGGAGTCTACTAAGTCTTTAGATTCTCAGGAGCAAGAAAAATGGTCTCAGAATAAAGAACCTGATGACCCCTCTACAGGAAAAGAGCACATCTCTAAGGAAAATGCCAATCAACCTTTCCTGCCACAGTATCTTTATGTTCAACCTACTGCTGGTAAGGACAGCCCTGAGATCCAGAGGCATCAAACTTCTGCATCTGTTCACTGAGCTGTTCAAATAGGGAGACCTACAGATAGGTGAATAAGTCTATATGTGGCACAAAACCTGTCAGCAGTTCTCTGTAGTAGTTTAATAGCTTTGAATTATCTTTACCCCAGATGAACTGTTGCTTCTCTGAAAATACAGGCATTGTTCTGAAGTATCCAAAAATTAATAGAGATGAATAACGTGGGTTTTGCTTGCTTGAGTTATGTGCAGCAAAAAAAGACACCTATCCAGCATTCAACACTCAGCGGAGCTGAAAGTCTGGGTTTGACAGTAAGGCAGCCAGAACAGTGAAACAGTGTTTCCCTCAGTGGGTGAATTTAGTCACTTGTGACCTTTGTCTTGTCTTGTCATTGATGACTCTGCAAAAACTGAGGCACTGTGAGCGTAGCCAGGACTGCTCACAGGGCACGGTAGGGATGGGGAGGAAGTTGCTGAAAATACCTCAAAACAGTGTCTCCTCTTTTTTTGTGGCTGTGTTTGTGTGGAGTGGAAGAGTCTTTTGGGGAAACAGGATACGTGTGGCATATTTCCATGACTACTACTACTTTAGTGTTGATTCATTTGCGGCACAGAGTAGGGATTTCACTTATGGAATGGAGATGCTCGGTTTGAAAATGTTGATCCTGATGTTTTGGACCCACCAGACAAACTGGGAAGTGGAGCAGCTTCTGTTTCAAAACAGCATTTCAGCTGTTCTCAGGAAAATGAGAGTCTTTGAGGTATATCTTGAGGATGTTTTCCATTTGTTATGTTTTTTGGTTTTTTTTTAAAAGCAGTGTAGATCTTTTCATAAAGCAGAGGATTTGATACCTCTTGATAGAAATAAAAAAGAGTTTGTTTGGTCAAGATGCTGCTTGTAATTGAAGTTAGAAGCAGAAAACAGCAAGGTGTGTGGTTGGTACTTGATATGAACAAAGTAAATGAATGCAGCTATAGGGAACAGGCAGTAGGTGGGGAGGTGGAGGCAGGTGGGAAAAGGGAACTTGACAGAAGAGTCACAGGTTTGTGACAGTTTTCTTCCTTCCTTTTTCTTCTTTTTGTCACAGTTTTCTTTCTGGACAGCCTATCTCTCTCTTTGTTGTCATGCCGCTTTTCTGTTCTAGATGAAGTTGTAATGACTTAATTCCAATTTGTCAACTGTATTAAAGCCTTGCTTTTTTCTCTCTTTGGTTTAGGATTAAGCAGTTTTAATTTCCTGTTCTCTGCAAACCAAGCCTCTGGTGCTATCAACCTGGCTGCGAGCCAGTTACCTTCTCTGAGCGTCCCCTGTGTCGTGGTGCCATCAGCAGCCCTGGCTTCCTTCCCTGTCGTCTGTTCTCCCACGGTCACCAGTCCCCTTTCTCCAGCTCCCGATGGCTCCTTCACGGCCACCGCCCCCATGAATTTCAGCATGTCTGGCCTGGCACCAACAACGCCCGTTTTCATCGGCACCACGGCGGTGGTTACCCCCAAGGTCTCACCCGCGCCTTTGGTGGATCCCCAGCAACCAGCTCACCCCGCTCTGCACCTGAGCCCCGTGCTTGCGAGGTCCTGCAGCACCGTTAAACTGGACTCTCCTGTCTGTGTGGGGCATCCAGTGACCCTTCTGAAGCTGCAGCAGGTAAGAGCCAAAGGTGTGACGATGGGACAGCAGTGCCCGGTCTCTGGGACCAAAGGCATCCTGCGCCCCAGGCTGGTGCTGGTGTGTCAAGAGTGGGAAGCTGACACGCTGGGAGCTGGTGTCTCCCACTTAGTTTGCACGTCTGTCTGTAGTAGTGGCAGGCTCTGGGACAGCGTTAAAGACATGGCCCGGCAGAGAATCTCTAGCCCTGAATGTTGAAGTGGGAAGTTTGAAAAATCTTACAGGAATTTTTAAATAATAACAATTTTAGTCTTTAAAAGATCATGATAGCACTAGAGAAAAGAACAATCTACAGGTTTTTTTCCTCAGAAATCCAAGTAAATATTTTTTCCCCATTTGACACTGTCACTGTAACTGTTTTATGCAATGGCTGTGGAATGTGGACGCATTCGGAAGAATTGTTTGTCATAATTCAGGAGTTAACTGGCTGCAGGACTTCTCAGGTAGTAGTGTCCTTGGTTACCAACTCACCCCCATTCTGATCTCTGGTCAGCATTAGAACTGGGGAGGAAACAATTCTTGTGGGTTTTGTTGCTCTTTTTATAACAATATTTTTCAAAATTCTACCACAGAAACAGACATTGCAAGTTAGGAACGAGAAATTTAGAAGGGAAGGACTCATCAGAAGTACAATGAGTGACGTGAAACAGTCATGTCACTATATTACTCGGGTTTTAATAGCTATTACCAGTGACATTTTGGCACACTGCTTTAGCTCACATTCTTAAATCTGTGATTTGTTTTCCTATTGTCTAAAGCAAACACAAACAGATTGAACTCTGGAAGCTTTATGAAATTTACTTTGTTTATCTTGTTCTAGCTTTGGTAAAAGTCTTAAACAGAGACTAGTTGGCAGCCGGTCTGCTTAGAGATACTAACATTAGAGCTTATGGTAGAGTGACACTTAAAACCACAAGTGGCCAGGGTTTAGGAGACTAATTTTAGATGTGTTTTGATGCTAACAAATAACGAAAGCGAGTAAAACATCAAGGAAGGGAAAGAGTCGTTTAAGCTACAGGACAAGATTGGCATAAGAATGAGTGAATATGAACTGGTCATGAATACATTTAGGTTGGAAATGAGATAGGGGCTTTCAGCTTCCAGCAATGATGGACTGGCAGACACCTCCAGAACAAAAAGTAGTTTTTTGTGTGGAACTTCTGAAAGGATTCGTGACGCGTTTCCCTGTAGTAGCAGGGTACAAGGCTCAATGTCTACAAGCTGCCTTCTGTTTGTGGGCTTGCGTGGAGGCTTTGAGAACACCCGACTGAATCATTTTGGTTTTGTTTCACACATAGCTTTCGTCAGCTCCCCTCACTCCCAAGAGCATTCGTCCTGCATGTCACGAGGCATTTTTCAAAACTCCCGGAAGTCTTGGAGACCCCGTTGCGTGGAAGAAAAATGAAGGCAACCAGACCAGAAGTGCCAGCTCTGTGCAGAGGAGACTGGAAATCTCTAGTACCAGCCCTGCCTAACTCACTCATTGTAAAGGGTGGGTGGATTGTCCTAGGACTCTGTAGCAATTACAAGAGAAGAAGCTCTTCCCTGACAAGAGGAGCACGTTGAAATGTCACCCCTTTTGGCATGCTTCCCCACTCTCTCTTCACCCGCCGGTTCTGTTAACCACCTTCTTCACAAATCATCCCTGGTACTGAAAACCTTTTACTGAATTGCTCCTTCAGTACTGATTTGAATTCGGATGCTGAGCCTTACACGGCCTTGTGGGCATCAAATTGTATTTGTGGTTTTAATTTGGAAAACTCCGTTGCTGTGAGGAGATGCAAACAGATCTTCTTGGAGTCCCCAGGGGTTCTTTATATTCATGGGTTTAAGTGAGATGTCTAGCACTTATCTGGGGTAAGCGTGCTTTTTTTCACATGTACTCTACTTACCCTGAGTAAATCTGTGGTGAAAACGACAAACTCCTGCAGTCGTGAGAGCAACTGCTTCCTTGGTTCCAATCTGTCAAATCCTGCCTCCGCAGTGCAGCCTCATGCTATTTATTTTGTATGTTGGAGTGGGATTTAGTACAAAAAAGTTTTTTTTGCCGCTTCAGAACAACAGATTTTCTCAGGGTAGGATTACTTGAATGTCAATTGCTTGTCGTACAATTTGCCCAGCACTTGTGGTTGGAAAAACCTAATAATAACTTAACACAATATGACTGAATGTATACATGTGAAAAATATTAAGACCAAAATAACTGTGAATGTTAACATTTTTATAGTTGTATTAATGAACTGTAATAGTCCTTGGGTTGGATTATTTTTTACTTTTACTCTGAGCAAAACGTACAAGTTAGATGTAAAGAATACAAAACCTGACTCCTTAAGTAAGTTTGACACGGTAATTGGAGAGGGAGCAGCCACTGGGAGGGCTGTGCTAAGATTTTTATCTCCTGATAAACACATAGCCTAGACTTTATGAACAAAGGACACTGATAAGTCATTAACCACATGATTAGATTCGGTCTAACCTGAGTCTATTTAAGTGCCTACTTTGCGGTTTACTTAAGCCTACTTAAGGTGTATGTACTTAAGTGCCTAACTCTTCACTGATGGGAATTTCATAACTAGTTAATGGTGCGTTTGAGCGTACTTGGAAGACAAGGGAGATCTTATCCTTTGGCGTGTAGCTATCTAAACTATAAAAAGAAGCTGAAAAAAGCAGGAGCTGTGAATTTTGGAAGTAGGAAAAAAACATATCTGTATTCCTTAGGAGAAGATAAAGAGGAAGAAAAGTCTAACAGTTAATACTCAGGCTCCTCAAATAATGCATGGTGCTATTAATAATATAGGACATAATTTTAAGAGTCAATGCTCTTAGGCTTGGGTGTGTTTTCACTGGTGCAGAAATCTTGTGACTAAATTTGCGCGGTTTCCCATTTAAAAGACGAAGTGTTGCTGTCTCTATCACGTTAGCCTGGATTTTTAGCACACGTAGGGCCAGCATTATCAACTCTTCGCCCATTGGTACTGGTTTTCCAAGGGTAGATACACTGTGGGATGTGCTACTTCGTTGGTGAAGGGAGGCTGGGACTTTGGGGGCTGGGGATTCGATGAGGTGGGTTTTTTTTCATTTTTATAATGAGATGTATTATGAAGATGGAGTTTAAGAAAGAATTTTAGTGAAGCTGGGAGTTTGAATATGTGGCCTTATTTTAGAATAGACCGATAACAGCCTTATAAGGAGAGCTGGGTAGCCCTCCTTGAAAGAAAATCTATAGGAGAATTATCACAGGACATTTCAGGGGTGGAAAAGAGAAATCTTCAGACTGCTAAATCTTGAGGTGGGGTGGTTTTTGTTGTTTTTTGATTACACTACAGCTGTGAAAGTTTACAATTTTTGCTTCTGAATTATTTCTTCTGTTCCCACTTAAAATCATTTCATTTTGGAAAGCAACGCGTCCTTGGCACGGTGCTCCCCCTACGCTTCTGCTAGCCTGTGCTTGTTGCTGCTGAGGCTGGGAACGGGCTGCCAGGGTTCAAGAGGACACGGTGGACGTTGATTCTCCAAACCTTGTCTTGTCTCTTCCCGTCCAGGACGGTGCAGCCTTTTAGTGAAACGGCAGCTGGGAGCAGAGAGGAGGATCAGAGCTAAGGTTGCCTCTTTGCTCCAGTTGAAGCATCCTTGCAAAAATTGCCGTGCTTTGTCGGTCATGTTTTTTCTGTGCCATAACTAAGCTAACTATACTTGAAAATGCAGGAACTCAAAACGGATCTTCGGTTTTCCAGTTTCTGCTCCCAGTTTTTGGGTTTCCTTAAATACAGCAGGTCTGGAAATGAGCATGGACTCCCTCACCATCAAAGCTGTTTGATGGGTCATGGTTGCGAGAGCCGATTTGGCCCTGGGAGAAAAAGGGGGTTGATATGCTGTCTGTTTTTTTGGCAATGCAAAATTCTCCCTAAAATAGCGGGACCACTGAAGCGGTCAGGCAGCAGAGGGATCGGTGCTACGTCCCCAACCTGAGCTGCTCAATCAGACCAGCAAGGGGGAAGGATTGGTTGTCAGTGGGGAATGAGTTTCCCTTTCCTACCCTTGCCTTCCTTGAAAGCCTAAGAAATGAAATAAACTAGGAGCAGCTCTGCCAGCAAAAGTAGCTTTGGAGAAGCAGAATTTGTATTTGCACTGAGGCAAAGTGCATACCTGGGAGGTTCTGCGGGGTTTGTGAAACCTTTCTGTCCCAAGACAGTTGCTGAGGAGGGTAGGCGTATAACTTATACTTGAATCTACCTGCCACGTTTACATTTCTGATCGTCTTTTGTAAATTGGTGCTATTTCTGTATTTAAAAAGCTGTATTTTTAATGTAAAGCTGCTTCCAGTTTGTATCTTTGCACTGCTAGTTTAATATAGATATTAATTTTATTGCTGTTTGTGTCTTCAGTGATTAGGCATCCTGCTTTTCCTGCTCTCTAGCCATTTTTCTAGCTGTCTGCATATAGCTTTCCTCCGATCACACTGTTGGGTTGAATTTATATTTTTTTTTTAATACTATCTTTTAGCAAAATATTAAACTTTTACAGAATAAATACGGAATTCAAACCGAGGCTGAGGCTGTGATTTCAGTGTGGAGGGCGCCCTTGGAAAGAAACACCCATCCATCGCCTGTCCGCGTGAGCGGTCCTTGTCGGGTGTGAGCACCCGAGGGAGTAGCAGAGGATGGTGGCTCATCCCAGCAGCTCCATTTTAGGAAGGACAGAGCAATCCAAACTGGCTCTTAAAAGTCCTGCAGCTGGGCAGGGGAACACCTGATGGCCCTGGTCCAAAGCTGCAAGCCCCACCACCACGGGTGCCCAGCCTCCCACAGGGTGGCAGCAATGCCTGCCCGGCCGCTGGCCACAGGCACCCAAGAGCCAGGCAGCCCCTGAAGCAGAGGCTGGTTTCCCACATGCTTAAAAACCAGCCACTTGTGAAAACCAGAAGGAACTGAAGAAAGGGACCACAGCCCCGTTTCTCTTCCCTAATCACACAGACACACAAGACACAGCTTGACCCAAACCCCAGTTTGCTCCTGTTAAAATCGATGGTGGGCTTTTCAGCAAGCCCAGTATCACCCTCTGCCACCCTGCAGTTAGAGAGATGTGAGTTAATGGCCTGTGTCACCAGCACCACCACCTGTGAGTTGCAGCTGGGCAAGTTCCTCAAAAACTCATTTCTAAAAGGAAAACTCAGCAACTCTCTCAGTCTTATTACAGGGGGAGAGGGGGGCTTTTTCACCTGTGACTTCACCAATAATAACTTTCCCTTTCAAGTGGCAGAGGAAGGACGATGAGTTTAAGAAGATTAAATATGGTATGAGAAGCAGCAAGAAGTCCTCACCCACACCCAGCCCCACTAGCAGGGCCATGGCTGGTGTTTCCCTGCAGAAGAGCAGGGCAGTAGCTTCTAGCAGTTCTTATCCTCACTAGTGCACTTAGAACTCCTCCCTTTTTGAAGTAAAAAATATTTAGAGGGGAACACCAAAGGCCAGCTGGGGGATAAAAAAATAAAAATAAATCCCCTGATTCTTGAAGGTGTTGAATGCCTCCAGCAACCCTGGTCAGAGGGAGAGGCAAAAGAAGCCTCTGGTGGCAGCAGAGCAGAGCCTGGGGACAAGCAGGTCCTCATGTCCAGGGAAGCAAGGTCTTCACCTCCCGCCTTGGTCAACAAGGAGCGTCTCCTTAGAGGTCCTTGAGTCGTAGCAGCACTTTCTCCTTTCAACCCACAGAGTTCCTGAGCAAAGCTCCAGGGCTGGCGTAATAATTTAAAGTCAAATAGCTCAGAATGTGAAGGGGTGAAAAGAAAGGCTTCATACCCAAACGAGGCAAAATTAAGCCATGTAGTAAACATTAATATCCAGATTCTTTCCAAATTCATTTGTTGCAGCAGCAATGTGGTGAGAATTAAGGATATTTATTGAAGTGCTGTCTCCAAGGCCTCTTGGAGCGATGAAATGAACCCTGGTGGTGTCAGCCAGCGCTGGCTTAAGCTCTAAAGGCCCAGAGCCTTCTCCTGCTCCCCTCGGAGCCCGTGGCGACTTTGCTGGTGAGCGGGCGAACGGCTGCGTTGCTTGTTTGCAAACTGCCATGACCTCCCCGGCTCTGTGGCAGGACCTCCCAGGGGACGGAAAGCTCTGCCTCCCTCAGAGCTCCTCCGTTTTCCAAATAAATAAAGTTCTCGTTTTCACCCTGAACGTGAGACGCCAGACTTCACGCCTTTCCCCCCGTCTCTGGCTGGCTATTTCTCACCCTGGATGTGACAGCAGTTGAATTTCATAGATGACATTCCACATTTGGCTGGGAGGGGAGCATGAAACTTGGCTTTTTCCCACAGTTGCTTTCTTGTTCCAGAGGTGACAGCTGCAAACCAGCCGCTTACAGGCTTTCCCCCGAGGTGCGGTGCGGTGCTGAATGCACTGTAGGGGTATCACACAACCCCCCAGTACCTGTGAAATACTGCAACTTGGTGTCTGCCTGTAACAGCAGCTGAAATACACCAATTTGGAACTGGTTTTATTCTGCCAGAAAGACAAGGGAAACAATTTAAAGCCTCAAAAATAAGATGTAGTTATAAAGGTTTCACCCCACGACAATAAATTGTCCGGAAGGAATACCTACTCCCTTACTTTGCTTTAAAGAAACTTAAGTTGAAACCAATTCTTTGATGCTAAAAAAAACATTTTGCCCCATCACAGTCTCTGCATCTCACTGGTAGCTAACGAACACGTGACTTAATAACCCTACACGCTGATTAACTGGTAGCTATTAGTCCCGTGGCACAGGGAGTTTGATGGACGTAAGGCAGAGGAAGATGTCAGGGAGGAGGTGGCTAGGGGTCTCCTCTGAGGCTTGCCTGGATTTGTGACAAGCCAGCAACTGGCACCTCACCACCATTAGGGTTCCCATCATTACTGCACCGAACGAGGACGTTTGGAAGATGTTGGTGACACATGTCCCTGCAGACACTCTTGTGTTTCTGTCTTCCTTCATATTAACACAAGCCTGGTGGCTCTAGTGGCCTCATTCTTGATCTACATCGGCTTCAAGGGGAGGAGGATCTGTCTCCTGGGCCTGAGCGTAATTCTGCTCATCATCTGCCACACCACACTGAGCAAAGCAGTCTTTGACTTCTCTAAAACCAGAGCAACGGCAGGAATATCCCAGGAATATCCCTTGGCTTCATGAGAGCCAAGAATCTAATTTGTGGAGATGGTGTGCTGGGGAGAAGGGAGATGGACACAGGGCAGGGGACAGCCCCATTGAGCAGATCTTAAGAAATAGATGGACAACTACATTTATTGATTTGAAGATAATTTAGGGCTTTTTTGCTCAGCCTCGCTTGGGACTTCACATTGTTAGAGGTTGCCCCTGAGGAGACGGCAGAGCCTGCTGGCCTGGGATGCCATCAAAACCTGCCCTCGTCCTCCTGCAGGATGAGCCTGATGGTCTTGGAATGACCTCCTCTTGCTGTCTGACAGTTAATGTAAGATTCCTCTTCATAATTGTGAGGCTGAAATCGCATAGATTGCAGCCCATTACGCCTATAAGACATTTACAAAAATTACTTCAAAATGCGTTAGATAGAAGATTAAAAGACCATTTTAAGAGGCTGAGAAAGCGAAAGCTTTTTCAGTCTTCCCAGCATATACAATTGAAGAGGACAGAACACTGCAGACACAGTCAGGGAATATATTTTACTACAATCAGATAACTACACATTGCCCTACCTGAGTAGCGAGGGTTGAGCCTCTGCAGAAGACAAAAGGATTCACTCATGCACCAGTCTCACTCCCAGAATCATAGAATCATTCAGGCTGGAAAAGACCCTTGGGATCATTGAGTCCAACCAACAACCACCCTCTACAAAGTTCTCCCCTACACCCTATCCCCCAACACCACATCTAAATGACTCTTAAACACATTCAGGGATGTGTTAAGAAGACTTCTCCAGCCAAGAAGTCTCTTCAGATGTTTCTTCAAGCAAGTGCATGCTGCAAACTCTTGCACAATCCTAGCGAGTTGTTATTTTTAGGGGGAACCAGAGGACAGAAAGTACCAGCCTCCCAGCTTTTTCCTAGCAAAGTCCACATTAGTTTTGCCAGGTAAACATGACTGCAGCCTGCCTTTGGCTTTCTCAAGACACAGAGAATTTAACTAAGGACAGTGAAACAGATCTCAGATGAACCACAGCAGAGTTGCACAAGTCTCTGCCTCGCATCACAATTGTTCTGCCTTATGAATAATATGCAACATGAAAGGTGCTTCCCCGTGGTGTTATGGGTCCCCCTCACTGCAGTAAACCTAGGTTCTCCTTCCCATGGCTATGCTGGCCTCTCTGCCCTCCACGGCCAGCTTCCCTTAACATAACCCAAATGCGTACTACAACTGACCTCACACCTAAATTTTGTCAGGAATGGGGTAACAGGCATCAAGCACCTGGGGAATCAACTGGAAAGCAGGAAAGAAAGTGCTGTGACTCGATAAAGCTTGGTCTGTTGGAGTGAAACAGAGATAAAGCCTGGAGTCCTGGGCCATGTCAGCTTACAGCTTTCAGAGTTGCCCATCACCTGGGTGAAACTGCTTTCAGAACGATCTCAAGAGTTTGGCTGTGGAGAGGAGACATGGTGAAGATCATTGGGTTACTAGTAGATATAAATGAGTCGTAAAAACTTGTGTTTGGGCAGAGTGATTGGCTTCACTCATAAGAGAGAAGTAGTGAAATATTTATTTAGGTGAAAGAGAGATTTAACAAAATTAGTAGTAAATGCAACAGTGTTTTACAAGATTCGATGCCAAGGTACACTTGTTCATTTACTGCATAGAGGACAGGGTCAGACAAACCATCAGGGAGACCCTCCCATTGAGTCACGAGGTTCAGAAGGACCCCTTTGCTTTCTAAATTCCTTCTCAGAGAGGAGTCTGGGTGCGGCTGCATCCAATCCTGGTACCAGACTTGGTCAATAGTTTATGTCTAAAGGATTATCTATGCACAATCAATCCTTTATATCACTTAGCTAAGATTTCAAAGTTTTAGCATGCTGTTAGTCACTTACCAAGAATCTGTTGTGGCAAGGAATCTCTCAGCCTCGAGGAGCAGAACCTTAAGTGAGCATCCTCACCAAAGGGGAGATCCTGGCGTGCAGCCCACTGCCATACCAGAGTGCTCAAAGGGCTCTTGGGCTGCCCACTGTTTATACAGTAAGATAACTGACCCGTAGTCATCTTCTCACGGGAACAACGTATCTAGGTCCCCACTCCAGGCAGTGTTTTGGCTATGTTGCCAGCCATCCCCCAAAGACCAGGTGCAACTTATCACAACTGATGTTGTGATGGCCATGGCCCAAATGGGAGCTGAGGAGGGGGGAAGAGGGGGAAAAACAGGGAGAGCACATTGCCACAGGTGCTGCCAGAGCTGGCTGCTCCTCAGGGAAGGAGAGCTGGGGCCAAGTGTGGTAGCAAGGCTGGCAGAGCCAGAGGCCTCAACAGCAAAGAGCCAGGATGCTGAGTGGCATGTGAGGGTCCAGATCAGCCCCAGAGAAAGTGACACGGGGCATATGCAACCCAGTAATCACTCAGCTCAGTGACCAGGATGATCTGAGGCCAAGCCAGGAGCCTGAGCCAGCAGGTACAGGTCCAAGCCAAAATGACCAAGTATGAGCCCAGGCGCCGGCACAGATGCTACCCAGCTGCCACATAGCCTAGGGGGGACCAGCAGTAAAATCTCAGCTGAAAAGCAGATCCCAAAGGAGAGGAGGAACAGGCCCTCACCTTTAGCTGTCTTCACGACAGCCTTGATCAGCAAAGGAGCCGACCTTGGATTTAGCCAGCTAAACTCCTCAGTTTAGCTAACGAGACACACCAAGGGGGGATGCTCTCCAAGGCAGTGACTTTAACATGTTGTTCAAGTTCAGTCGACTGATGAAAAGGCTGAAACTGACTTAATACTAGAAGATCTCTGCTGAGCCGTGTCCACACAGATACAGAAGCTCAATCACATTTTCCAAAGGAAATTGCCTTCTGTTGTGCCAGAGTAGATTCCAAGATAGGAAGGGAGGTTAAAGTTGCTCTATTTAATCCAATAGCGTGCTAATGAGACAAAGTGATTACTTACACTTTCATAATGAGAAAGAGATTGTGGACAGACTTGAATCAGCTTTAATGTATCACCTTGTAAACTGACTCCATGTTCATACATACTTACTGGAATTTCTGTGCTCTAATTACTAGTGTTTCTTTGTTAAACTAAAGGGTAAAGCCTGTAATTAGGAGGGAGAGATCATTCTTATCCCAGGCCCCTCCTTGGTCAAAGGTAACCTAGCTGAGAAGATTAGTCATAACCAAATGGGAGTAAAAAGAAGTTTCCCCTTCAGCAGTCCTTCAAACAGAGGATGTTTGGATCAATGACTAGCAGCATGATGAGATGGATTAAACATCTGTCCAACTGGAGGATCTGTGGTCACTCTCTATATCATACGCAGGCGGCACCAGTTAAACACAGCCGTTAATCGGATGATGGCAGCAGCCACCAGCGCTCACTGAACTGTCATCAGCCCTCAGGGTACAAGGGGAATTTTGCCCAGCTACATCTGGCTAAAGCTCTCTTCTAGCAAACAGATTCAGACTATATCTAGTATTTGCTAGAACTGATGGATTTTTGTTCTTAGTAGCTTATCAGAAAGCTACTAAGTTACAGTAGTATTATAAGTATAATATTATATTAAGTTTGCGTATCCTCTCTGACAGCCCAACACTAAATTGCCACACCAGAAGTGCACACCTGCCTAACCACAGCTGAAGATACTCAAGCTCTATTCTGATGGGAATTTGTGTTTGTATGTCCTTCCTATCCCTCCAGGCTGTTTCCTGTCTGCTCATCAGCAATACAGCTTGTTTACAGCAGCTTCGAAATGTATGTGAGAAGTAAAATAAAATATAAAAAAAACCCATTGCAAGTACTTTGGAGCGAAAGATGCTAAACTAAAATCAGTGCTATGGAGGAGGGGAATAATAAAAGAAATCCAGAAACCATTGCAGTAACAACAGCCAGCCAACAAGTCAACTACAGCTAAACCCGAACAGAAGCTTGGTCGTTTCCATTTCAAGCTAGAAGAACGTGAAACAACTGTAAGATGATCAGAGCTTTGGCAGCAATTCTGCAGAGACAGCAATGTCAGCAAATCCAAGCAGTCACTTACTGAGCACTGCACTGTGATGCTTTTTCATGACAGACCCCTGAAACTGTTCACCTGGTCTTCTGTGGGACTGCAGTAGCGGGTACAGCTCTGTTGTTCATACAGCACTGCGTAACAGCTGGAGCCAGCGCTGCTTCTGCCTGTTTATATTAACTGAGGGTGAAACCCTTTGCGTCAAACATCCTGCATTTCCAAATGATAGCCCCTTGTATGAACATCTGGTCTCCTCCCATGTTATCCTGTTATATCGCTGCATTATGACACATCCTGATGGGTTCCATCCTTCTCCAGACCGCAAACCGGACGAACAACCTAATTAAGTCCCGTAAAATGGGAAAGATGTTACAACTTGAGGCAAATCTGTGAATATGCTGTGCTGTCTGGGAGGTGGTGCGACTGTTCAGGCATAACCTTCTGTGGCACGATTACCCTCAGCCATCCACCTCGTTTAAGTGGACAATCTGCTCTAGGACTACCCTGTACTAGCTTGTTGGGGAGTGGAAAAGCTTGTCTTCCATGTCCCATTCACATCCTTTGAGAGAGGACTAAAAAGGGCACATAATTACACCATTTCCATAGGGACAGTCCCTGTTTTCTTGCCCCAAGTTGGCATTTAGAAATCAGCGATATTAATAAACAGGAAATACAGAGAAGCTCCTGGAAGTGTAGATAGGAATTTGTCCTCATTGCAGTAGTTCTTGAAAAAAACAACAGAAAATTTATCTGATACTTAGAGAATTTTTCAATCCTGTCCTCCTGGTAACACAGAACTGTTCCTCACAGTTCTTTCTCCCGAATAACGTTTGTATGACTGGTAGGTACTTTTGATTCTACTGAAACTGCAGAATAAAGTTTTGCTAGTTTAGATGAAGTCATGAGTTCTGCCAGCAGAAATCCACAGATCAGTTTGAATCCATAAATTACATTTCTGTCTGAGGAGTCAGACCTTTCTGTGCTTCCTTTCAAGATAGTAATAGTCATACCATGAATATAATATCCATAAATATCTGTATATAAAACATTGGAGGAATTTTTTAAACTCTCCATTTAATAGAGTCATCATTCAGCCTTACCATAATCACCTCCTATTTTTATAGGACCAATTTTTTTCCAATGAATATCCTGTTGCATCGTGACATGTTTCCAGGAGATTCTTAGGGCTGAGTCACTCATTTGAGACATCCCTCATGCCATAGTGTAGACCAAAAAAAAGGCTCCCTTGGGACCTGGATCAAGTATCACTTGAAAGACATCAAAATCCATATTATGACATACTACAAGGTAAGAACTTGTTACCTCTTCAGCAAAAGTATAAAAGCTTGCTTTGATCTTTGCTCTGAAGACTTTCAATTTTGTGAGGGTATTGTTTACGTCACTCTGAGGGAATTTAAGCATCTGAGAGGGCCTGTATCAGACGGCATTTTTAGACTACGGGGACAGTGGACATCAAGGTAAGCAAGAATTTTTCTTGGGCTGTCTGTTGGTTACGTCAGTTACCTCTGACTGAATTACTTTATCTCAAGGACTGATGAACAGGGTGAACTAATCCTTGGTGAGACTGCTGAAGTTAATAAAGTTGCACCAGGAACTAATTCAGCATAGTTTGATTAAGAGAAGTAATCAGGATTTAACTTTGTGCTCCTGGAGGAAAGGTGGGGCAAAAGACAAGGAAAGGACTGACTTATCTAAGTAAATTCGGAATAATGGGTGTATCTGGAGATGTGGATAAAATTAATGCCTAAGAAAAATATCTTGGTAGCATGCTGGTTAGGCTAAGGTGTCTCACCACAAAACGTTTTTGAGTGCCTGCAATAAGGTCAGGTCACGTGATAAATCTTCTCACTGCATTTATCTCAATGAATCATAGAATCGTAGAATCATTGGAGTTGGAAGGAACCTTAAAGATCATCAAGTTCCAAACCCCTGCTATGGGCAGGGACACCTCCCACTAGAGCAGGTCGCTCAAAGCCCCATCCAGCCTGGCCTTGAACACTTCCAGGGATGGGGCATCCACAGTTTCTCTGGGCAACCTGTTCCAGTGCTTCACCACCCTCACAGGATGGAATTTCTTCCTAGTATCTAATCTAAATCTCCCCTCTTCCAATTCAAAACCATTACCCCTTGTCCTATCACTACAGTTCGTGACAAAGAGTCAGGAAATTCTGTCCTATCACATTTCTGCACCAGAGTCGAATATGACAAGGGATATCTACATGTTCATAAATTCTGCATGTAAACCATTGAAATGCACGTCTGGAATGGGAGCCATACACACTGAAAATATTTCAGTTGATATGAAACTAAGCAACATTTCTCCTTAGCAACAGATTGCTGTGAGCCATTCCCAGAACCCTATCTACTGTGGCCAGGAAAATCACATTAACATCCATACCACGTATGTTATATTTGAAGAGCTGAAAAAAGCGCTAAATGGGTTTTCTAGCTAACACAGGCAGATGAAGTCCACCACCTTGTAAAACTACTATTTGACTATGTAGGGCTTGATTTTTTTAATATTTTTTTCTTTTTTTGCAGGAAGAAAAGCAGGGGAGGTAGAAGTGATATGGACTCCACAAGCTCTTACCAGCACAGCTAGCTATTCAACACCATTCTGTCACACGTTTTAGTGCTCTTCCAGTTGATTCTGCTTCCAAGCACCTTCTTCAAACAGAAGGTTAAAAAGGTTTATTTTGGCCCTAAGAAACCTATGATTTCCAGACAGTCCTAGACACAAGTGCTTCTCAATAATGGGGATCCCAGAGGACAGACAAGTGAAAGTGTCCTTCATCCGCATGATTAGCTCGCTGATTTCTAAGCAAATAACAGCTGTGAGGCTGAGCAAGAAGCTTTCTTAGCTCCAGTTTAAGCATCCACAAGCCTTCAGCAGCTCCAAAATTACAGCCAGACAGTTTTGTATTTTAAATGGTCTCACCAGGTGACTTCTAATTGGTGACCACCTTATATATCCAAAACTCTAATGCTACACTCTAGACTCAAATTTGCTCATGACCCAAATATATCTTAACCAAAATGTGCTTTTTTTCACCTGTGTATGGGATGTGTAGCCCCATGTAGGTGGGGTGAAGAAAGGCCCTGAACAAGTCAATGAATTGATTTGGGGTTCTGGGAAGAACTAGCATGGCCCCACATTGGAATGAATGCAGTATCTGCTTCTAGAAACACGACACTGCTGACATTAGCTCAGCTGCAAGAAAGAAACAAGCCTCTGGGTCCAGCCAACTTACCAGTGCCTGCCCTCATTTTCCCCCTTGGTAGCCAAGTGCATGTATTTCTTTGGGCAATGGGCTATGATGCAGTGTATGATCTCTGTATTGGACATATATTCTGCTGGATGGGCATTTCAAACAACTGTTAAGGTGCATAACTGCTGCCTCTTTATAAAAAGCTAATAGCTACTAACCTGACTTTCTTTGGTCTCAGACAATGTCAAAGATACTGGCTGGGCCAAGGATCAAATGGTGCTACTGCCTCCACAGACAGTCTCTTCCTTGTTAGACACCCCCCCTACTCTTTTGGCTGGCATTTGAGAGTGATCATGTGGCATTCATTGCAAAAAAACAGTGAGTAATCCTACTTTTCTTATTGAGCAAGAAACTAAATCTACGTGTGATAAAAACCTAGTTTTTTTCCCATTTCTAAACAAACAGTTTAAATTACATAGATGAGACTGTCTTGGCATCTCTTTCAGTTTTCTGTATGTTCATTGTGGTCCTATCCAGATAGGAGTTTTTCCAGAATTCTCTGTGAGTGGAAATGTCTCAACAGCAGGGGGACACAGACAATCATTTCTGTTTCTGCTCATGGTTTCCATCTTGGAGAGAAAGATGTCATTCCTCACATTTTCTGCACACTTTAAAATTCTTTCTATGTGTTTTTAAAAAGCTTTCAGCTTTTGATAGTTTCAGAGAGCTTTTTCCTTGATAGCTCTTGACACTTTTTCCACAAAGCTATCAGCCTTCACATGACAGAACAAGTAGTTTTCAGTGTGGGCAACATAATTCTTCAAAACTGCAGTTTCTAGGGCATCATCCCGTGACTATGCCTTACTGACATCTGCTGAACTGCTGGAAGCAAAATTGCACACAAATAATGGTTGGTGTGAGTGGGGAAGCAAAAATCTTACAGAGAGGACATTTAAAAAAAAAATCCACCCCTCCCACCTCTGCAAAAACCAGCCATTATGGTAAAAGGAATAAATAAAACACACTGAAGAGTGAATTAATACTAGCAGTGTAGGTTAAAAGACATAAAACCACATTTATGTTAGAGATGGTGTTGGTTTAGGAAGCTTTCCTATTTCCTACTTTCAGTCACTTATCAGTAGCCAATAATTCTTCCACACAATACTGGATTTTTGTAAACCTGTATTAGCCAACACTGTGTTGGCTGGACAAACCGTCCTATTCCGGACAATACCATATACTCTCTACAAAATGAAAGACACAACTCTCTGCCTTCTTTTGTTAGCTGCATTTATTGCTTGTGTAAAAAGCTTCCTGGTACACTGTACTGGAAGAGAGGCCCATTACCTGAGACACACATTTGAAAACATAACTTCTGCCCTGAAAATTTAATCCAAGTTAAAGTATACTCAGAGGATCACCAATAACATCCTGCAGTTGAGGAGACTGTGTTGGCATAGACATGCTCTGTTGCAATCACGAGACCAAATATAAGTAAATTATTTCAGAAAGTGCTTACAGGGCCTTGAGTGATTTAATAGAGGAAGAAGCAGTAAGTCAGAATAATATAAAGAGCATGCACATAACTCTACTTTCTTTGAAATCTGACTGGCACTGTGGTTTACGGGCTCCTTGCTTTCAGAGAGAAAGTTTGGACTCACTTCAAAACAACCCAAATTCAACCATTCTTGATTTGGTGAACATAAAAGAGGAAAGCTCCCTAGAGTTCCTAGGAGTTCTGAATCCATAGAGGAAAGATGCACCGAGGTGAACTTCAGGAAGACTAAAATGATTGTAAAGGTACCAGTAGGTTGATGCAATATCAATTTATTTTACTCTGGTTTTAAATCATAATAGTACCGCCACAAAAGTGTTGTTCAGATGACTTAAATGCACATTTCTGAAGCTTGAGACGTTCTTTTTTTTACAAATAACTATTTGATTTAACTTTACTGGACATAAAAAAAATTATTTGGGTGACACTGACAACATTCTTTGGTAGCTACTTTGTTTTAAAGTTTAAATTATTCTCTCATTGTCTATCTTGGTTAAGGTAATTTATTTTACTTAAGCATAGATGAATGTTTCCCTTCTTAATTAGATGCAGAGGGCTAACCATGAAATTCTGCTAGGCTAAGCCCCACAAAAAGCATGTGCAGTCCGTGTCACCCCACTGTAGACACCACACCAGAGGGGCTGAGCACTTCAGGGTTGGATACTGGTGCACATTCCTCCTTTCCCTTCTGGTCTGGCGCACTTGATGAAAAAGAAATAGTTGAAGAAGGTCTATGCAATTAAATATTTAAAGAATATCCCTACTGCAAGATTAAAAGGAGAAAAAGAAGAGGTTAACTCAGCACCTGCAGTGTATAGGGCAGGCTCCCACAGCATCCAGACTTTTCCTCCAAGTGGCACACACCCCCTGATGGCCCACGGTGGTGTCTCAGATGAAAATATTTGACATGGTTATCATTTAGCAGAGATTACAAATTTATTAATGATGCAAGGTAGATCAAGAGGCTTGATGTTAGCAATGCTTAATCATTGACTGGCTTAGAAGTTTACAAAGTGAGTGAACAAAATAATTGGACGTCGACTTAATTACAGATTTGAAGATGAGAAGATTCACACTAACTTCCTATAAGCTATCCCAAATCAATACACATACATATGAGCAAAACATACAAGCCTGCACACATACACACACACACAAAGTCTCTGATTGTTAGAATCAGTAATTTCTTAACTGGGGGTGAGTTTAAAGAGCAGACAGATACCGCTTTAAAGTCCTATACATTCATGAATGGATGGAAGAACATTCACATTCATAAAGCTAATGTATGTATCACAAACATAGAGGTGGAGAGGTGAATGGAAGAGAAGTTAGCCTACAGTCAAAATTTCCCTTTTTCAAATTTAGCTTAAAAACTAATGATGCATCAGTGTTCCTCAACAGGCAGTAATTGGGGCTCAAGAAGGATTCTCTTGCCCTGGCTTGAGAGTGTCAGCCTGAGTGGTGTCTCAGCTCAGGGGAGATGCTGGCCACATCCCACTGTAATCCAGAAGAACTCAGAGTCTTTACTAGAATCACTACTTACAGTACCCAAGATAATTGATTTTCATTGGGTATTTTTCCACTCTAACCCAGCTCAGACAATGGAATATTTTGGTACTTTCTATCAGCTACACAAGCCCAGAACTTGCTAGACCTTGAGGTCCTGGTATCCTTCCCTTCTGTGGCCATGATCCATATGATGTCAGGAGTGATCGATTATAGTTATTATCTTCAAACAGTAGGAGCCAGAGGGACCAGGCACACTATTGTGTTCTGGTCTATTGCTTTCCACCCTTTCTTTCTTTCATGTTAGACCATTATGTTACCTTCTCATCCATTGTATTATTATGCAGCCCAGGCTGGCAGGAAATCATGCCAAGTACCAAGTGGCCTGAAGGTTGCACCACCACAGGTGGTTTCTTGGAAAACTCTCACTCCCCAGCTCCCTTCCTGTAACCCAGCCTGTAACCCTGTCAGTCTGAAGTGGACATTCACGTGGTGACATCTATCCCACCTTAGCCACTGGTCCTGGCAAATGATACCTTGATGCACAGCACGTTTAGAAGAGTTATGGCTCTGGGGATGCTGAGCCAGCCCTCACCCTTTGAGAGCTTCCCCAGGCTCTGCTGAAGGGGGTTGTCAAGCCAACAGCTCCATTGAGTTAGGTGAGACATGTCCCGTGCCCTTCCTCAGCCGCCTGCACCTGAATGGGAAGGAAGGTTCATCAACATCCTCCCCTCAGGGCATTTCTTAAACTACTTAACACATACTTGCATTCACATGATAGCTAATGTAATTTAGAGCTCTAGAACATGATTTAGTGCCGAATTCATAAGCCCTAGGAAAAAGCAGCAGCCCAGAAACTCAGCCGAGTGTGGGTCTCATTGCTTCTGACATACTCCTCTCAGGCAAATGACCTTTACTGTAGTGCAATGTCCAAAAGAAAAAGAATGAGAATAAAACTTCTCACTTTATCTTTGGGAAAAAAAAAAAGTCAGTCTAATCTGATCTGGCAGGAAAAATTACTTACTTTCAATCATATAGTAAACACTGCTACAGGGCAGATTCACCTGCATGACTTGTCTGTATGTTCCTGTATCCTAACTTGCCTCAGTTTCCTTTAAAGCTTAACCTTCGGGCTGAGTGATCTGGTTAATCCTTAGTTTGAGCCTAATTGCAACATTATCTTAATATTTTTTTAGCCTCACAAGTACATTTCAGTTTCTTTAACTCAGGTTTAGCAGGTTTTTTCCTTCTCTGGAAAATACATGTGAGCTCACTTGTTCCAGAAGATGAAACATTTCTCTTTCTGTGAATTTTTAGCCTGAGTTACGTTAGCAATTGAACTTTCCCTCAGCAACAAAACCGTAATAAATGTTCAGTTTCCATTGAACAAAAGGAAAATCAGACTGGAGTCTGCTTAGCTTCCTTTGCCTGTGAACTAATGAACACAGACCATAAATGACTGTCTGCAAGATCTAGTTATCTGTCTCTGCAAAAAGAGCATACACTGCAGGAGAAAATGAGATTGCAAGGAAGAGGGAAGCTGGAGGATTAGTAATTACAGGGAAGGAAACTCATTTAGGAGCCTAACATGATCATTACGTAACTAAGCTTTGTTCAAGACCGTTCAGATGATAAAGCAGTATAAACTGAGAATCAGCTAGCGACTTGCCTGAAATTCTTCAGAAGCTAAAGGGTTTTTTTAGCATGAGCCTTGACCAAAGCTAGATTGAGGCGCCGGTTATTATTAACTTATTATTATTAAATGTGTTCTGTACACACGAGGAGTGCTTTCCTTTTCCCAGAAAGGTAAACGGCTCTTGTCTTACCGAGAAGCTTTATCTTTAGAGGGCTTATCTGAATTCTTTCAAGTTTCTTTATTTTTGCCACACATCTCCTTCAATGTAACAGTACTGGCGAGGCAGCAGCAGCCTGGCTCACTCCTCCAGTGACACGAGTGAGTCTCAGCTAGTTCTGCGCTTGTGCAAGACTTCTCCAACTAAGGTAAATCCAGACAAGTAGGAAGGAACAGCAGCCCTAAAACTGCTCTTCCAAAACCAAGTCACCTTTTAACAGTCAACCAGCAACACACAGAGGCTTTAGTCCAGAATGGTGAGCTCAGACCAAAACCATAATCCACATTATCCCCCATCTACCTCAGGAATCTAACTTGCTTCTCTGCCCCAGCGGGTGGATGGGTGTCAGGCCGTCTATCTTCTGCTAGATGGCAGCAAAGCCATAAAACCTGTCGCTCTACAGTTGGTCTTGACATCAATGAATAGACTCTTTCCATGGCTTTCCTGGTCTTTCTTCCTGGTAATCTTTCCTTCCAGTGAAGGAAAAGTAACCTCGTCCAGTTTTTCATGGCCCATTTCATGCCATGCCACACACGCAGCTGTTGTTCCCTGTGTCTCCACATATCTGTCCCTTCCTCATGATGGAAACGAATGCATTCAACCCCAGTACAAAAGAACAGAAGAACATAGGGAAATGGATGCATGAACAATAACTGTACTCTTATTTATCATTAGCATAGGGACCGTATTTCAACACATAAATCAGAGGAAAATTAAACTACTCTAAGAGTTGACAGCTGCTGTTTATTTTCATGGCATCGAAATTCCTTTGGCCAAAGAACCAAACCAAACCAAACCAAAAAAAAAGTTACCAGCCAACCTGGGACAAAGTCTGATCTCATTTTCATTGGTGAAAACCTGAGGTTCAGCTATATTTGTGATTTCTAGTCCATCTTTTATGAGCATTCACACTTTTTCAATAGCTGTCATCAAGACTTCCATTGCTTCACTGTGCTAGAAATATCTCCTGTAGCATATTAAACCACAGTATAAGAAGCAGAGGTACATCAGTTGGGTATTTCATCTGGAAGCTCAGAAATGACACTTACAACAATACCTGTCAATGTCTTCCAGAGATTCAGCGCACAATAAATTTATGAATTTCAATCTTCATTTTAATGGCACCCCCAGGTCCAGATAGAATTCTGCTGCATGCCAGGGAAAGTAGATGCTCTAGATTGTATGAATAAAAAAAATTGACTTTAAAAAATCACCTTGTAGTTCCTTGGAGAGACAAATCATACTACTGCATGCAAAAAATTATCATCTCTAGCATAAAAATTTTGAAAAAATGAACATAATTTATGCCTTAATTGCTACAAAAGATCAGGCACTCATAGACAGTGGAGAGCCAGTGACCATGAAGAACTATAAAGACATTTAGTAGCAGATAACAGCTATGTGTGAAGACTGAGGTGAATAATGCATTTATTTATTGGACAGTTACTGCAGCCCCCCCCAAAAAAAGTAGGATGCAAAGAGTAAGATGCCCTCTTAATCTCATAAACTTCAGAGTTGTTAAAGTAATAGCTGTATTTATGTCTTCAAGGCACTTTGTAAACATTAACTAATGAATCTTCGCTACATGTCTGCGAGGAAGACATTTTATAGATGGGGATATGCACAAAGAAATGCAATGATTTATTCAAGGTCACGGGCATAGTCAACATTAACAGAGGTTAGTACACAGTGTTCATTAGACCACATTCACATTGAGAAGAGTGTCTTAAATATTTCATTAAAAAAATACATTGCACACCCTTCTCATCCAAAGGAGAAAAGTACTGCAGCTGTGAAAAATGTCTTGTCCAGAAACAAAATGACGTTGTGAAGGGTCATCTCCTCTACCTCTTGTCAAATATACTGCTCCATTCTGCTTAGTTTATTCCCAAATTATCTAATATAAAGAGAAATTATAGTACAGTGCAATTATCTACACACTATTCCACAACTTTACGTATCTTTAATGGGTACTTCATATACAAAATATGAGGATTGCTTGAGAAAATTTGCTTTCATAGATCTGGCTAGTCCCTCAGGTGCCATAGCTAGCTGTCCTCAGGCAGTTCTAGCTGAAGTAGTTAGTAAAAACATTAAAATTATATGTCTGCTCTTCAAATTCACAAGTGGAACCATCTCCACATTTACAGGGTTATAAATTCTCTGTGCCAAAGTCACAGGAGGGCCTGATACCAAGGTCAAATGCAATGGCATCAGATGAGTGCTCTTGGCCTGCTTGCTGGAATCTGCTCATCATCACTTTCCCCTAATCCTCAGGACAGCACCTACTTAATCACTTCTGTTAGTCTAAAGAACTTCATTCATATGTATTGGTTATTTCAGCTTACCTACACTGAACTGAGGAAGGGAGTTTCATTGATACCCTTGATATCAATACAGGTTGGGGGATGAAGGTATTAAGAGCAGCCCTGCCAAGAAGGACTTGGGGTTACTGGTGAATAAAATGCTGGAAATGAGCCGGCAACGTGCGTATGCAGCCCAGAAAGCCAACTGTACCCTGGGATGCACCAAAAGAATTCTGGTCAGCAGTTCAAGGGAGGTGGTTCTACCCCTCTACTCTGCTTTGGTGAGACTCCATCCAGAGTACTGCATCCAGCTCAGCACAGGAAAGGCATGGACCTGTTGGAGCAGGACCAGAGGAGGGCCACAAAAGTGATCCTCCTATGAGTAAAGGCTGAGAGCGTTGGGGTTGTTCAGCCTGGAGAAGGCTCTGAGGAGATCTTACTGTGTGGCCTTTCAGTACTTAAAGGAGGCTTGTAAGAACGATGGGGAAAACATTTCAGTAGGGCATGTTGCAGGACAGTAGATTTAGACTAGACAGAAAGAAGAAATTTTTTACAATGAGGGTAGTGAAACACTGGAAGAGGTTGCCTAGAGAGGTTGCAGATGACCTGTCCCCAGAATCATCCAAGGTCAGGTTGGACAGGACTCTGAATAACTTGATTTGTTGTAGGAGTCCCTGGTCATTGCTGGGGGAGGTTCGACTAGATGACCTTTGAAGGTCTGTTCCAACCTAAACTATTCTGTGNCGATGGGGAAAACATTTCAGTAGGGCATGTTGCAGGACAGTAGATTTAGACTAGACAGAAAGAAGAAATTTTTTACAATGAGGGTAGTGAAACACTGGAAGAGGTTGCCTAGAGAGGTTGCAGATGACCTGTCCCCAGAAACATCCAAGGTCAGGTTGGACAGGACTCTGAATAACTTGATTTGTTGTAGGAGTCCCTGGTCATTGCTGGGGGAGGTTCGACTAGATGACCTTTGAAGGTCTGTTCCAACCTAAACTATTCTGTGATTCTAGAAGTGAGTCTTACTAGAATATCTGAGCAAACAGCAGTTTTCAGTAGCCAAGCATAAAAAACAAAAACAAACAAACAAACAAACAAACAAAACAAATGAAAAAAAACAAACCATACAAAAAAAACCCCAACAAACCAACCAACCAAACAAAAGAAAAACCGGAGGGAGGGGAGCCGGGGGGGTGGGGAAGGAAGAGAAAAAAAACAAACCAAACCAAACCAAAACAAAAAAAAAACAAACAGATAATGCCCTCTTCCATTGTTACATCTGTTTGTAAATCATGCTTTCTTGCACGCTGGGAGAACACATCAATGTCATTTGCACCATCAGCCGTCACGTACAAGGGATACTTCAGTCCCTCTCCTACTGTCATTCCATTATAGCATCAGTCCCATTTCACCTATAATCCTGTAATCACTCTACAGAAGGGCCAGATCATGAGGATAAAGCACAAAATTTTACACAAGGTGGCGTATCAGAGCACCTCAGTCATGGCAATCACTCCCAGCATCAGATTATCTCATTTTAAAGGTAAGTCTAGCCCCTTGGCATGTTTTATTACAGCTTCAGCTTCCTGATGATCGGATCTCGGGAAGCAGGCAAAGGTCATCTAGCATGACATATGGGAGTTTAACCTGCATCTCTTCTGTGATCTGCCTACTTACAGCACTGCTCAGCTTTTTGATTTCCCTTGCTCAGGATTTCCATCTCAATATTGTCATTGAAATCTATCACTAATATATGTATCTCATTACATCCTTACACTGTTAATTCATTCATCCCTGAAGGAAAAGACAGAGAATGTTCATCCTATTCATTTCATAATTGCATTTTTTTTGAGAAATTTCTTTTCCTGTCTGTAGTGGAGATGTTTTTTGTTTCATTGTTTGATTTTGTTATCATTCTTTTGCTTCATGCTAGACTGTAACATCTCTTCTTCCAATTACAATTGAGGTCGATGGACCCTCAAAAGGAGAAATAAGATTGAACATTGTCAAGATAGTTTAGGGGTTACCCTGAGACAAAAGAGACATCTATATGCTTACCAGGAACATTCGGAAACATTCAGTAGTTGTAATAATTCTTTCTTTTCCCCTCCCACACTATGTTCCAACCTGTTCATTTTTTGGTGTTTGTTGAACTACAGCAGAAATAAAACTGGAGATTTATGCCAAAAAAAAAAATTTAATTTTTGTTTCAAGCAGGAAGAATTTTTTGCCTTTTCATATTAAAGCAACATTAGCTTGTTTCTTACCAGAGCAGACATCCTTTCTTTCCATTAACTGCTTCATGTTCTGCCTCAGGTGTATGATTAATAAAGGACCAGAGCTGGATGAGTTTATTTATCCAAATAATCCTATTAAGAACAGTGGTGAATCCAAAGGCTGGTAAGAAAAACAACCCACCTGTTGAAATATTTGGACCAAGTAAGAGAAAATTAGTCCCAACTGTTTTTTCTATTTTCTTAAGGCAGAATGAATAGTTATGCAGGAAAATACATTTCTGGTATATTTTTAAATCATCATAGTAAAGTAAGAGGCCATTTTCAGACAGCAGAAAAAAAGATTTCTGGAAATGAATACTATACCAGATGCCTAGTTTTTAACAGCAGGGCACAGAGATTCAGTTTGTCAGAACCATTACTGAGGGGTAGGTGTGCTGCACTTGAAAAAAGAGAGTTCTCTTCTTCTGTGCCTCAGTTATTATAGTTACCAGCACAGTGGCAGACTGTGTCTCCTAGGTATGTTTAATTGTATTTAATAGTGTTTCTTCTCAGGCATTACAAGCTGGGAATGAAGGGAATGCCTGGGAATGAAGAGAGCTGCCAGGCTTGAAAAAGAGAGAGCGATGAGGAGCTGAGGAACATTTGTAATTCGGGAATTAGTTCAGAACATGGTCAGTCACTACTCAGTCTAATCGATTATTTATCTTTTTGTCCACTTTCTGACCAGTTCCATAGAATAGAATATTATTTCCTATACTTGTATTTCTACTAAGAAAAACAAATAATGGGAAAATGCCAGAAGAAAAAGAAAACAATTGCCAAAACACCCATCCAGACAACTGAAGCATTACAGATCCAATTACAGTTTACAAGAATTGGGATTAGAAACACCACAGGATACCCTGCCATCTTTTTACAGACAAATCTTCTGGGCTCTTCCAATGCAGTGACTGCCAGTAGCACTGATTTCCAAGGAGGCATTTGTTAACACCTGGTCTAGACAGGTAAGCTTCAAAGGCCCTGTCACTATGAACAAGGCCTTCAGCACTGTGAACATTTTGGATCAACACCATCATCTAGCAAATAAGGAGGGAAGGAGAATCTAATTTCTTTTTAAATGTTGGTTTACTGCAGCTTAAAGCCCCGTAAGTTTCCAGATCATTCTCCAGAACCAGCCAGAACAACCAGCATCCAGACAGTAGCTTTGTTGTACATCTTTCTGACTTCCTCCTCTTTTTGAAGTTGATAGCCTCTGAGCTATTCACCTGTTACACCATTTAAATAGCTACAATATGTCTACCTTCCCCCATAAAATGTGACCCACTAACACCATTGATAGATCACAGTAAGGGAGAGGGGCTCCAGGGCACTCACTCCCAGCTGTCCCACAGGCTCCCTGGCTGGGCTGACATCTCAGTTGGGATCGGAGAAGCTGGGGATGTGTAGAGGTCCTGGACCCCAACATTTCTGCCACACAGCATGGTGGTGCTGCATGATGTGTGAACATCACACAGAGTTTAGGTGCCACTCTGGTGACTTCCATGCTCTGCCAGGTCCCCTAGAGATGGTCTGCACCTGATCAGTCTGGGCACACTTTCCAGGCCCAGACTCGATCTCCAGGCAGGCTGGAGGTCATCATCCAGGCTCATTGTGGGTGCAATTATGGCCCTTCCAATTCATTTTCTTTGGCATTTCATGCACAACAAAAAGTAAAACAAATGGAAAACCCCAGCCCTAAAATATTCCTGAGTGCTAGGACATTATTAAACTGCTCACTTTGTACAAAACATTCAAGTGGCTTGCAATAAATCCCCACAAACCAACACAGAGCAAAAACTCATCACCAACCCTGCTCTCCTCCACAGATGTTTCCTTCCTGCACAGAGGCACAAGGGTGTCCTTGGGAAGCAAACCATGCTCTCTTCTTCTTGGGGAAACAAGATAACTATCTATTTATAAACAAAAATAAAAATACACTTCAAAGTTATACAGAAACACTTGGCTAGACGGTGGGTGGTGTTGCTGCAATCCTACGAGGCAAGGTCCCCTGTGCTAGCCTGGGCGGGATCAGCCCTGCTCTGGCTGTTGGAGGCTGTACAGCTTCTCCAGGTTTCTTGTGTTGTAGGGATGAAAGGTCAGATGCTGCAGTGGTTATCACGACCTGGGTAGTTACAATCTTCCGCATCGACATGACTTGACAGTATATGGCCTTCAGAAGAGTTCTTCTGAGTACTGCAACAGTTAACTATCTCTGTACAACTTACCTCTGTCTAGATTAATTATTAATTTCTATTTCTTTATATAATTTACATCCTCCAGATGTTTTCCAGTGAGATGGAGCCCACTTTCTCTGTGGCCAGGCTTACACAGCAACCTGAGTCATCACTGACTAATCTGGTGCCTTGAGCCCCTAGGGGGTTTGGATCCCTCAGGGACATGTGAAAGTTTCAGGAGCGTTATGCTTTGCAAAGTGAGGTAAATGCAATCTACTGAAAGGTAAAAAATGAGTTAATTCAATTAAGCACTTGGGATTTTCCACCTTTTCAAAATTTGCCTTTTTGTTTACACAAGTGGATGACATGGCCAATAGATGGACAATGAAAGGAAGAGGGATTTCCTATGCTTAGAGGTACTTCTACACAGACATACAGTGTACACTTTGAAACAAGGAAAGAAGGAAACTAACACTCAGTGTGTGTTCTCAACTTCAAACAAGTGGGTAACTCTATGAAACAAAAGCTAAATGTGTATTTTGCCATCTGAACAGGAAAGCCAACATCTTTTATGGGTACCAACATCTTTATTTCATAGGAACAACTCTTGAGGCTTGGGATGTGTTTTCCAGGCTCACAGCAGGAAAGAGGATTTCCAGGATATAGGCAACTTTCTTTAACACACAGTCACAGCACAGTCCAGCCCTGGCCCAGGGAAGGTGAACAATAGAGAAAGATGGGCTCTTTCTCATGGTACCTGAGGCAAATTAAAAAAAAAAAAAAAAAGGCAAAACAAACAAAAACCCCCCAAACAACAAACAAACCAGCATCTGCCAGATGGAATCTGCTCTGTTGACCGGGCTCTCTCTGTTGACTTGGACTCTTTGGTACTTCTTTCAAGTACTTGAAGCTAAGAGGTAGGAACTCAGGCCACAGTCTTGCAAAACCTTTCCTGATGTCAGAGCTAAAGCTTGTCTCTGCAGTTCTCCTTTCTGTTTCCACCCATACACTGGCAACAGATACTCTTCTTAAAGTATAGCAGAACTAGCATGTCCAGGAAAAAACTTGGCGAGTGTGGTAAACAGAAGGTAAGACATCACTGCATACCTTGGAATGGGAGAAGGCAGAAGAAAATACAGTGCCATCTTTCAAAAGAAGTGTTTGGAAATATCTTACCTGATGCTGAGAAATAACACAATTGAATCAGATCTTCTCAAATACTGCAGCTGAGGTCCAAGAGGATGAGTATGTGGTAAGGAAATAATTAACAGGAGGCCATCCAAGAGGGCTAAGGAAAGGCTCGATACTATCTACAACACAGATAACGTGCAGCAGCACCTGCCTGCAGAATGACGCACTAAAAGGACGTTTCCCTGATAATCTCATAGTCCGTCTGGAAAAGCTCAGCTCACAGGAGGCACAAGCTGAGGGAACAGCCCATCAGCTCGTGCTTGCCTGCATCTCCAGTGAGACTGGATCATCCAGAGGGACTAGAGAAGGCACAAGTAAAGAAGACCAATTAAAGATTATCAGATCTCTATGGGCAGGTTTTCTTCCACCTAGACTTACGTTTCAGAGTTTCAAACTGCTAGCAAGGGAGTCAGAGTTGTTGTACGTGGCTTGTGGAAATCTTTGAGTCTGTCCCCTCAACGTGTGCAAATGAACACAACAAACCATAATGCACTTACAGCAAGGCTGGTGCATCCAAGAAGGAAAGAGAAGGAAGACAATGAGGGAAGGCCAGCTGCAGCACATTGGCAGTATTAAACTGTTGTGCTGCCTCACTTGTGGCACTGTTTTTCAAGTTCAGACCTTACCCTTAGCTTATCTCTTCTCTGTCCGAAGCAGAGTCACTGAGGCTAATGACTCTCTTGTTTCCTCTGTAGTATCCTCTAGACTGCCTGAGTAGTGTGTATCAGAAACGTGTCAGCCCCTGGCTGACTCATCACACAGAATCATTCAGCCAACAGAACTAACTACAACTCATAAGCTTTACGTAGACAGAATATCTACATCCTGACTTTCAAGCTGATAAACAAAAAGAGAGGTTTGGAGTGCTTACATTAGTCATCCAAGGCTTTCATAGTGTCCAGAGAGAGACAGGCACCCTGAAAGAGTAATTCAGGTCGTAGGAGGACTAAATTGAATTCCAGAGCTTCTTGTCTGCAGGAATAACAGAGCTTAAGACAAAGAGACTCTTAATTTAGGTGCCTCATTAAGTGCCTAGGATGCAACGGGATGAATTTGGGTGGAAGTGTTCATGCAATTGCAACAACAGAACCCTAGTAGGGTTGCTGCTGTGTTTCTACTTGGAGAAAGGCTAGCTCATCATTTTCCCACGAGCCTTTGATCTCACCCCAGTGGCTCTGCTCAAGTGACTAATCCCCAAAAGCACAAAGCATTCCATTTTCAATTTAGAAAGAGAGTGGGTGTATAGATGAGTGTACCAAAAGGTGTTGGGGAAACCAGAGCAAGATGGAGAATATAATTTTAAACCCCTGTCCTCAGGAAGGGATATACTCCTTTCTCCTCTTACATGATTCAGAGGAGAATATCAGACTTTCTCCTATTGCTCTAAAGGCTGAGTGTTTAACCAGACATGCTGTCCTCTTGCCTGAGGACAGCTGCAATACACAAAGTACATTTTAAGAAATCATTGCTTTTATAAACTGCAATTATACAGGCCAGTGATGAAAACAAGAAAGGACTATTACCGCGTCCCTTCCAGCTATCAAGATTCATAACAACTGGAATCACTGTACTAAGCTATAAAGCAAATAGTTTTAACTCAGTCAGAAATATCCAGAGTAGGAGTGTAAATGACTAAACGCCCAACTTTCACACACCACTTTCATAACCTCCTGCCTACCTTATGTTTTCGTGCTAAGCATTCTTGCCTGGGGAGGGAGATGACTCTGTATGGAAAATTCAAGAACTGCACACTGTATCAGATCACACTGATACATACATGGATTGGTGGAGTTTTTCATACATATTTTCTGGAGAAGAAAAGACAACCCATGAAGTTATCCAGAGATTAAGCTGTTGTTGAGACTGAAGCTAAAGGATCATGGAAATGTAGATTGGAATATCCCTCTAGAGGTCATCTAATCCAACCTCCTACTCAAAACAGGACTGTTGCTGTTCCAAGGCTCTTCCTAATGGAGATCTGTGTTAGGTCTTCCTGATGTATCTCAGCGTACGTGTTGCCTTATTTGCAGTGAGAGGACCCTGTCAGCACCCATCCACCTTAAACACCCAGGACTTTTCTAGTAGGGCTACCACTAGTCAATCACTTCCCAGCTTGTGCTGATGAATGGGGCTATTCTGCCACAGGTGCAAAACTTTGCACTCTTCCTTGTTAAGTCATTCAAGCTGTTTAGGCTGATCTAGTCCTCTTGTTTAGCAAAAGTCTTTTGGATTGAAGACTCCACTCATGCTCTGCCATGCATCTTGCTTATTCTAATTAAATACCTTCTATAAATTTGCTGATGGTTCATTCTGTGTTATAAATCAGGTTGGTGTTGAATATGTTAAACAACCCCTGCAGAATTTCGTCTCATAAATGACCTCAACCAGATGTGAGCCATCCTTTGAGCCTAGAGGTTCAGCTCCCCTTCAGACCACCTGGCAGTTTGTTTCTCTAGCCCAGGTTTCTTCAGCTTCCAAAAGAGAATGCTGTGGGTGAGGGCAAGAAAATCATTAATGAAGTCAAGGTGTGTTAGATTTATGGCCCTCACTTTCCCCACATAGATTGTCATGTTGTTGTAGTCAGCAGTCCATGTCAACTATTTCTGATTACCTTCTTACTCATCATATGTCTGTGAATGGGTTCCAAGAAGAGATGTGACACTGTATTTTCAAGAACCAAAGAGAAGCTGGCTGGCCTTCACAAGGTGAAGATCCTGAGGTTTCCCCTATTGCACTCCTTAAGGACTTACTGCTAGTCTTCTTCATGTTGTCACAGACCTCTCCCAGTTACCAGGATTTGACAGAGAGAACAAGCAACACACTATGAAATCATGTAAGCTGATTCTTTCAGCACTTTTGCTGGCCTTTTATTGCAGCACCCACCCTTCCTTCACAACGTGTTGGTTTGTTCCTGAGCTCTCTCTACTTTTTCTTTGAATATCAGCCTTCTCCCCATTCGTGACATTTTCCAAGGGATTCTACATTCCTCACTGAGCTGAAGTGCAATCTCCTAAACTCTAGTCCTAACTCTGTCGCTCACATTCCCATCCCTCCTCTGGATCATGAATGCAACCCTCTTGTGATCACTGCAGCAGAAACTGCAGCCCCATTTGATCCCAATTCTTCTCTTCCTCTGAACAATACATCCAGAGAGCATTGCCCCTGCGGACAGTTTCACAATTTACATTACAAAAGTGTGACTAACAGTCGATGATGTGCCTGAATTGCCTGAAAAGCATCAAGTTGCCCATCTGACAGATGCCTGGATCATTGAAATCTGCTCTGTGAGCTCACCTAGAAGCTCTTCAGAAGTTCAGGAGATAGAAAGGTTTCTCAACTTTCGTCCTGGTTGCTAAGACATGGAATCATTTTTAAAACAAACCATTTTTTAATAACGTGGTCTGTTTGTTATCTAAACGAGCCCATTGTATCTTCCGGGGTAGGATGAATTCAGCTCTTTATCTGTCTACTTCTGTCTTCTGACTATCTGAAGAAACTGTGTTTCCTGCTATATCTGCAAAACTCGTTTTTGTGCAACAAAGAAGAATGACAAAGATGAGCCACAGCCAGGGTCCTACATGATGAAGTGTTCTTTTGTTTTTAGAGCTTTGCTCTAAAATATAGACACCTATGAAGGTGCAACACTGACACCTTTTTGCACTGCAGCTTTTGGGGCCTTGCACATTCTGTAGTCATTCCCACTTGTGAAAAATTAACAGAATAAATAAGTAAAAAAGCTAGCAAACCCATTGCAGTTGTTTATTCATTCTTGTTTCCCCCTGATTTCAAGCACTGAGGTGGTGCAGAATGAAACCTCCTATACTATATTGCATCACATTCTTAAAAGAATGCAGATAAGAATGCACACATTTACTTGTAATGCATACAAGAAAAAAAGATCTCTACTGTAAAAAGGAGCAAGAATTTATCTTCTCTTAGGAGAGGAAGATCATAACCATCTAGGCCCAGTGGGTAAAATCTTGATGTGATCATAGACCAGATACAGCCTCAGGAAGGTTGTTGTGTCACAGAACTGAGTTTTACCAGTACCTGCAAGCATCAGTGTCCTAGCAGTGTCCATGTCCTTCTGTCTAGGCAGTTCAGTCTTCCATTTCCCCATAATCTGTAAATGATTTGTGTGTGTGTGCGAGCAGGGCTTACTCTCTGCTGTATCATCCTCCTTCTCCTTTCCAAAAGCATATGTTTTAGCTAGAAAAATTACTAAGTATGATAGAAATATGGGTTCTGCCTCTGCTTCTTTCTACTCCAGTGGTTACTTTTTCATTAAGAATAAATTCCTTTTGCCCCTTATGTGTCCTGCACCTCAGGTTGGGAAAATCAGAATCCCGTTACCCCTGGAAGCAATGTTTCCCACAGCCTTAACAGCTTTTCGGATCCTCTTCCTGTCTCTTAAATCACTCCCATTGCCTTCAACAGAGCTGCGTTTGTTGGCCTCCTTCCTTATCTTAGACACACAGAGAATTTCTGTAGCTCCTTTCAAATGGACTTTTGAGGTTTTCTTCAGCACTTAGGGTATCAAGTTATCCATTAATACTCTTTGCTGAGGCCCAAGTATCCGATGGTTATACTGAGCTCTAGTTCGCCAGCCTCTCTCCCTAACCAGGATGTTTACCTTCCATAAGACTCTTACAAGTTTAATCTCCTCACTGGAATTTGCATTTGTCTTGCGAATGTAAATTCCCTCCCACTGGCACCCGCGAGCCTCTGACAAGGTAAATTGTTGTTACAGGGTGTCTAGCTCCCAACCAAAGCTGAAATCTCATCTACCTAAGACCCCTTTGGCTTCCACGCTGTACTGTCTCCAGGAACATATGGATGTAGATGCAAGGCCTTGAGGGTGCGCAGTTTGAAGAAGCTGTCAGTCCGAGTTAGCTTAGCCTGCTTGAGCCAGCTGGTTGTGATTTTCGCCAAGTGCCTCTTTAGTAAGATTTAGCACTGTTAGAAGGATTTTTATAAGGACTTATCAATAATGGAGATTAGCCCTGATTTGAGCTCTCAGAGACCAGGCATCAGTACCGGCACATCCACGCAGTCCCCAGTGCACAGGAGGAACCAGCTCCTGCACCCAAAGCCTGTTTGAAGGTGCAACCTTCTCCACCAGTGGAAAATGTTGATTTCTGGGGCTGTGCTCAGAACAGCCGTAGCAGCCACCATCCGCTGGCAGGCGTGCTATGCCCAGTCCAGTGAGGATAATGCCACCTCCAAGGCCTCAGAACTTTAGCTCGCACAGGAACAGCAGATGCTTCTAGTTCAACTCCCCAAGCAGATGCCAAGAGCTGGAAAGGGAATCTCTGTTGCTGTTATACTTTGTATATGCTGTGCTGGCAAGAGCACTTTTTGTTAGCATGACTACATCTCCACTACGGCTGTTGCTGGCACGGATCTGCTGTATTAAAACACATGCCTCTACCCCAGCCAACATTCCTGCTGCAGCCAACATTTCTAGCATAAGCCTGGCTGGAGCTCTCCACCGGCTGTGATTGTACGCAACCGGCAGTGTCTGTCTGCTCTTTGGGCAAAGGTCTGTCCTGGAGCATGATGCTCTAACAGTGTCTCATCGATAATGCTTACCCAGGCATGGAAATGTTTCTGAGGTTTTTTTGTCTTTAAGCCTGAAGAAATGATCTCAGAGTAATGGTAGATTTGCACTCATTACATCGCTACCTTTCCCATGATTCATGCCTCACCAGGAACTTTTCCTGGACCTGGAAGAGAACGGAAAGTTTGGAGGATAGTTGTTTTTAAAGCAAAAGTGCTCCAAAATACTCATCTTCAGCCAAACAATAGAGGCTTGGCATCATCTGTCACAGTCTAGCCAGCTTCCAGCTGCATCTGAGCACGTTTACGAGAAAGAATCACGCTGAGAAACAGCTACTGTCACACACAGCTAAGGAAAATGAAATACAGGGAAAAGCTCTGCTTCTCACCTCCCACTGATTCCTCCACGATAAATTCTTCCAGAAAATTAATTAAAGTTCGTTGTGTCTTGAATTCTATATGTGGCTGCAATTCTTTATGCTCACATGTTCTGTAAGTGCCACAGGGAAGAAAAGTCTAAGAAATTGTTGCATGTTATATTGCAGGAAACCTTTCTTTCAAGGCAATAAAACTTACTTGAGCTTGATCAAGACATCTCATAGGACTTGCCTCCTGAGGTTAAGCAAATGTTGTAACAAGATTACATGTGGTGGGGTGATGGTTACAGGTGGTCAGTAGGAGTAAGACCAGTTATCTCAGATTCAAGGACACATCTCTAAGGGGTGCACATCTCAGAGGATAAGGACAAAGAGAAAGATCAATCAAACAATGGCAATGTCTGAGTACAGTCAGGCAGGTGTAGGAAAGGATGGGGATCACATGTTAGAAGATCTACAGCTGCTTCACTTATGCTGGCCAGACTGGGCCTCCACATAGGTCTCCTCCAAGAGGAGAGGGAAATTTTGGTAGCAAGGCTTTATACCCAGTGCAGAAGAGCAGTGAGAGTGGTTATGGGGAATCAGCCTGAGCTGTGATTTATGACTGTTTCAAGTCATTGCCAAAGGGCAGCCACCATGCTTACAGGCACCAGCAGACAAATTGTTGTGCAAACCCATAAGAAGACCTTTTGTTGAAGAGGAAGCACAGGTGCTGAAGAGCAACAATGACCAGGGAGAATGGAAGGGAACCCATCCATTTAATGCTCAGGATATAAGACTTACTTAAGGCAATTTTGTTTTACATTCCCAGGAGTCTCTCAGCTTTTTTCTTTTTTGATAGCGCAGTGATCGTGTGCATAACAATGTACACCTAATCCTGGCTGGGATTTATCTTTTTTCCACAAAAATTGGACATGTGGGTTGCTATGCTTGGAGCAGTACACATACCAGTAGCATCTTCTGAACAGGCAAACAGACGTCAAGCCACAAAGAGAGCTGCTGCGGCAGTGACCGGCTTTCAGTTGGCTGCCTCCCAGAGAGGGATTTACAGTCCTTGACTACGCCAGCCTTGAAGGGTAAGAGGCAGAAACCTGAGCTAGCCAAAAGGAAATGCTTAAAGGAAGGGTGTAATACAATCTACCCCCACTACACTCCTCTTGGTCTAGGATGACTTCCCACAGGCCCCAGGAGCTGGATTGCCAGCCTGAGGCCCCCGAGTCTCGCTGTCTGGGCAGGGGTGTTCACCCCACTCTCAGACACATCACTCCCTGTGCACCAGGGATGGTGCCTCCTCTTTCCAAAGCCTGGCCAAGTTACTTCTGCACTCAGCTCTGACCTCCCTTTTGAACCTATTGCATGCATTTGGTACTTTCTCCTTCCCTCCTTGGCAGCACCCACTAGCTGCCAGTTGCCCAAGGTGTCCTTAATGCAGAGGTCCCCATGGTTTGCTCAGCTGCTGCTAACATTCCTGAGCCACCTTGATGTCAAGGAAAATTGGCTCTTACTCACCATTGTCTCCACAAGTTTCATGATTTCTTTCATCATATTGGGCATGAGGTAGAGCCCCAGCCACATGAGCATTCCTGCTGTCTGTCTCCAGCATGGCTAAGGAAAAGGACAGGAGACATAGGAGGAGACAAAGGGATGGGAGATACTTGAAAGGAGGCAGAGGAGACACATGGGAGGACATTGCTGGGGACGTGGCTGGAGATGCACTTTTGGGAGGAGCTGCTCCGTGACAGAGGAGGTACCTTAGATAGACTCTTGTCATGGGTGATTGATGCAGGGAAAGGACAACCCTGTGGCCAGTGGACAGAGGAAAACAAGAAGGAGCAGTTCTGTGCAGAGCCACCATCCAGCACTGCCCATCACGTCACCAGAGAGGCTGAGAGGGACTGAGAGAGTGAGCACATGGAAACAAGGGAAGCTGAGACTTTGCAGGTGTCTGGTTTAAGTTGAGTCTGGGGAATGGGGAGAAAAGGTGTTTCCCTAAGTGTTTGTTTATTTGTCTTCTTTTCCCCAGTGTCCAAATCAGAAATTAAAATTTTATGTTAACTTGCCAAAAGCTTAAATGAAGTAAAATTCTCCAAGTCAAGACAATTGTGTCAGTGACACTCATTTAAAATTTCTTCTTCTATTAAACAGTAGTTCTCAACTAGCCCAGCTGGTCTACCTGAGATTCCCAAGTCCTTCAATGGGAGACCACGTTCTGCAAACAGCACTAGAGATAGACTTGAAAAACAGCTACAAGCCCGTTATGTGCCTCAGTTCCTCCAAAAACCCCTTTGCCCTTTTTGCCTCTGCAGATCTTTCAGTTTTGAAGTCCATAAATACTCCTCTTGAAATGTACAGCTCATTTTCTCTGATACCATGCACTGCTTGATGCACAGCGGCTGGAGACAGCTAAGCCAGGTTTCATTTGAGAGCAGCCTACACACACACATACACACATGCCCAGTGACTACAATAGTAGGTCTTTTCCTATTCTTTTGGTTTCATTTAAGAAAGAAAGCTACCCAGTTGTCGCACAGGTCAAAACCCATCACCTCCAGTGGACATCTTTGCATCTTAAAGCTTGACTCTTCCACGTGTCCACTCCTCCCATACCCTCACTTGTTGCAGAGCAATGGAGGCACAACCCACCCCACCTGCTAGTGAGGTATTTTAGTGTGTACAAAGAACAGCACCACCATGCACAGCCCTGCCTCATTTTATGTAGAATATGGGGAAATAGTTGTGCAAACCCGCTGTGCATATGGAAACTATCATCCCCAGACCTTGGCTAGCTTCGCTGGAACACCAAAAGTCTTGTTGCCTCTCCAAGGACTATTTTCCTATAGTGTTTCAGTCTTTTCTTGCTCCCACCCATTTCAACACCAAAGCTGTTTGAAACAATCTATCACTTTCTTATTTTTTTCTTCAGATGAAGGGAGAATATTTTCCCTGTCTACAAGAATAGCTGTGCTTTGTTACTTACACATTTAAATGAAATTAATCCGGGCAGAAACCTGGTCTGGAAAGCTTCAGCTCAGAGGCTGAAAGTTTCAGCAGGTAATTAGCATCTGAAAATAGAGCAGTCAAACAGGAACAGTTTGACTCCAAATATACATCCCAGTGAAGAACAAGGGAAAGCAGTACTCTGTTCCAGGCCAAGCACAGATATCTATCCCAGTGGAGAACTGGGGGGAAAGGAAGCCTCCAGTGAATAGTGACATTTCATTGTGAGTCCAAGCCTGAGGACAGACTGTGCCTGCAATGGCTCTGGCAGTCCTTCTTCGGTGGATTTTAGGTTCTTTTATGCCCTTTCATTTCTATCACTGAACCACTCCTCCCTCTTCAACATACTTAACATATCTGGAGTAGACAGAACTATTTTTTCCCTTTTACAGATAGGAGACTCCAGGCCAGGGATACTGATAGCAAAGCCCTCAGAGGTATCTCGGTTCATTAATTCCAAGAAGAGTCAATAACTCAATTGCACATAAAGGTCTGGGACTAACCAACCTTCAAAGGCTGCTTACCTACCCTGTGGCTACAAATCACCTTGGGTGTCACGAGCCCTGGGCTTGTGCTTCAACACCTAGAGATGCTTTCTTCTGTTACAGCTGCTCCCAAATTCAGTACACTTTCTTGCTGAACAAGGGAGTGGTACGGCCACACTTTCAATGTGGATAGATAGAAGCATTGGCATCACTCCATTGTGGGTTTCTGCCTTCGACACTTTGACCACAACCCCACAATTACCCCTCATCCACTGCAACACAAAGTGTCTTTGCCTGGGCAATAGCCCAGGGGCAAGCCCATGGCCACCCACTCTGTCTTTACCGACCCCACTGGCCAGGTGACATCACTCTTGCCTGACTATACCCTCACACCACATGCAGAATTTGGCACTCCCTCCTCAAACCTCCTTTTTTCTCTCTGCGAGACCCAAGAACTGTGGGAAGAGCTGTACTTCAAGCAGAAGTATTTCTCCTCCCCTCAGGCTTCTACAATATTAAGAATGTCCGCAGTTAGACCCAGTGGCAGCAGATTCTCAGAGAATTAGTTCAGGTGTTTTGGAGCTCAGCCCTTCATAAATCTTCTTGAAACTCCACAGATTTATTCCTAATGTTGGTTCCTGAGAATCACACCTTCAGCCTCCGAAGCACAAAATCGTCTCTTTTGTTAGAGGATTTAGCTACTGCTTAGATTCATTAGCAAAGGTAATTTTGGCCTAATTATCCTTCTAATTTCTATGTTATCCCTTGTAGGAATATGCCCTCAGAAATTAGTAAAATGGTTTATAATATATGGTAATCACTGTAATCTGATTTGTCTTTAATTATACATGTAGTGGGGAAACTAATTGAAAGATGAAGGGTATTTGGAAGGGCCAAAAGATGTAAATCAGGAAAATAATAGAATATTATCATTAAACAAAAGAAAATAAGCTTTTAAGTATATGGAAGAATATTCTTTTCCTATAGCAGAAATATTGGATGGCTTCACTTTTTTTAGACCTGCTTCTTGTAGCAAAACTGATTCATAAATCTAATACAACTGGGGTTTTGGCCTTGTGACATCTGCCTGGCCTGACATGGAACACCTAATACTAGGATAAAAATATGGAAAATTTATTTGCAGAGTAGAAAGCAAAATTGCAAATCATAATAGTGGTTTCCAAATTAAATTTTCTTAGTTTCAAAATTACCTACTTGAAGGAATCACAGCACTATATCCTGAAGTTTCATCTGGGTTTAAAAAACAAGTTGGGCTGGTGGATCTTTTAGTGACTTTGCTGTGATTTTTTTTCCTTTCCTGGGGTTTGATGGACAATAACAGAAAAAAAACCACAGCAATTTCCTGGCCATTCATTATTCCTGTTCTTGAAAAGTACATTTTGCATGAAGTAGTCAAATTCTATCAAAGCTTAAGATGTTGCAGTGTAATGTGACTTTGCAAATAATAGCAAGGGAAGGAGAAAAGAAATTATAGCTCTCTTATAAAGTTGTCAGAAGGGAGTAATTTAAAAATATCTTACTGCACAAAAGGACATAAATTAGCAAAAATGAGTATACTATAGTTATTCATGGTTTTTACCATAAATATTTGAAAGGATAAGCTTGCTTTCTGACTGTAAGAGAATTCAGATTTAGATTTGGAATTTGTCTGGATGAAAACCAGGTTTTTGTTTTATCGTGGTTTTTTCAATAGGGTTCTATTTGGGGTTATTTTTTCCTATTATTAGGTTAAAATTGACAAATACCAATATACAGTTGTACTTTGAGGACTCCAGTTCAGAAACTACCTCGCTGAATGCTTGTCTTCAGTGGCAGAGCCTACTAACAGGCTGCGATGTGAACAGGGGAAGCTGATGCCCATGCTCTGCCCCTCTCAGCCTGACAGATTTGCCAGAGCTCATCTGACAGTCCTTCCTGGGCTGTCTTTACTTTGTGTCTGACTCTGGAATTGCATCTATAATGAATTTTCTATTAGAAAAAAGCACCAATTGTTAACATTTGCACCAGTTTTCAAACTTCCCGTTTTTCATTTGTCACGTCTCATGGGTGAACAACACATCTGTGATCAAGTGTGTGAAGAACATCCACAGCAGATTTTCGGGCATTTTAGGAAACTTAAATTATCATTTAATTGAACATGCACGTGCACAGTGCCATGTAGGCAGAAGCTTTTGGAAACCAGAGTGACACCTTGGCTCTTCAGCTCCTGTAACTTAAAGCAGAAGGAAAACTGCTGTCTCCAAGAAGAGCACACTGTCGTCTCTTCATGCAAACTGCTACTATACATAGGCCCATTCCTGTCCATAGAAAAATTGGGCCCAGTATGTCCCAGTAAAGTGCCAGTGCTTTGATTGGGTACAAGCCATTTCCTTCCATACAAAAGTTCTCAAGGAGGCTTCACCACATAACAAGCTGCAGGCTATTTTTGAGCCCAAATTTGACAATTTTCAGCATTTCAAATAAATTAAGTTAACAGAAATTAATTTAAAATATTAGCAATGTATGCAAATTCTTAGAAAGAGACTCAAATATTCAAAATTTCTCTTTTGAACCTCCAGTCTGACATATTGCTAGTTGGACTAGTAGCCACAACGAAGTCATGAGGTAGAGAGGTCACTGTAAAGCAGAACACAAAGAAACCTTACCCACATGTATCTCAGGTACAAAGAATCTCATTTGTACTATCTTTTGGCATTAAAACAACAAAAAAAAGATAATAGCTGATTTTTTTTTTTTATTTTGAAGTAAGAAGTCTTGTACCAAAAGCCTTTCTAGACCATCCAAGTTGCATTTATACAATTTCTTTCTTCGCCTTTTGTCAGCAATAGATTTGGCCTCATGAATATCAAGCGTATCTCCTGGGTTAGGCAATATCAAGACATCTAATTTAGGCAACTTAAAATACCAACAATTATATTCTCTAATAACTTGTGTGTATATGAGGGGAGACCCCAGCCTTTTAGCAACTGGCAGCTGAGATCCCAGCACAGCTAGAACTGGGATGCTATAACGTCTGCTAATCTTCTTAAGAGAACTAACCACGCAATGGGATGTGCCTTAAAGCTGGTTCTTAATTTTTTAATATATTTTATTAAATAGGGAATTGGGGAATCAGAGCACATTCATACATTTGTTACTTCCGCTGTCAATAGGACAAAACCAGGCCAGCTACACAGAATAAATTAAACATGAACCAGTTGAAATATTAATTTTAAATAATGTTCTGTGTAGATACAGATCTTTCATGATGACAAAATTTTCAAAAGATTTTCAAATTGTCTGTGAATTTACAACATTTGCTGAATAATTTGAGCAATTAACTTTCCCATGAGGTATTACAAATTGTTTCGACCATCCGCCAGTCTTCCTGTTTGGCTGGTAACTTAAGTCATCTGCTACTGATTACTGCTATTGGAACTTTAAATGGCAACAAAATTAAGCAAAACCAACCTGCACCTTGTATAAACTCTCCAAGTAATGAAACAGCATTGTTACAATCAGGAAACCTTCAATAGCCTCATAAATAGCTAGTAATGTTCTGAACATTTGCAACCCTCAAACGAGGTGAGCAGCACTAGCCATGCATGCATTATTTTTTTTTCAGTAAACACATTATGTTATTTAGCATGCGCTTGCACAAAGAGAATGTTATTCAAAAATCTCCGTGGATCAGTGGAAATCTCCACAGACCACAGTGGGTCTTCAATCAGGCCTCCACCAACAACCTCCTAACGCAGCAAAAAACCTTGCTGTAACGTAAGATGTCCTTCCCAACTCCAAGCTCCACACTCCTTTGCTCCTAATGCAGCAGAGGACCTTGTTGGGACACAGACAGATGTCCTGCCTAACTCCAGGCTGCACCATCAGGGTCAGACATTGCTTTCTCCTCCTCCATCAAGACTCACTGAGGATGTGGCGCATGTGTACGGTGCCGCAGATGTTGCCACAAAGGCATCACTGTGCGGCCCACCCTGCAATCCAAATACTGACACTGCTCATGACCTTGTTTGTTTCAAGAAAATATCTGCTCCATGTATTTAAACCCTCATGCAGGAAGCAATTTGTGTGGATGCAATCTGTCCGTGCATGAAGCCACAAGCCAGAAGATAACTTTTGTACTCTTTAAAGAAAAGTCAAATGGGAATGGTAATCACCCACCCCTTGTGGGCTTCATTTAACCTTCATCTAATGCCTTTCCACGGGTGTATAACTGGGCGAGCCCAAATGCGGCCACACACCATAAGTTATGAAAACACGCATAGAAAAGATGCAGTGCAGTGAAGAATGATATGAACAAATCTGGATGACATTTAACGCAACAGTTAATGGTCATATTGTTCTTGGGTTTTACTGAAAATTACCAGGCGGGCTCTGGAAAATATGCGCTGTTGGGAATCTGTTCAGAGTTTTTATCAAAGCTTCTTTGCAATTAGTGGCAAATTATTGTTCATTCCTCTGGAATTCCTTGAAATAAGATCACCCTGATTTCAGCCCGATACTATTCACGGCCTTACAATCTTCAGCTCTATGGGAAACATGTTTTAATAATAAATGTAATAGCAAGTATTTGTGTGGCAAGCAGCAGCGATAAAACGTTAGCGCCGTTCAATAGCATTTTCACCGTCGAGGCACTTTGCCAACCTTAATCTTTACAGCTCCCCATGAGGTGAGTGTGTGAGCAGTTTATCTCGGTAAATGCAGTGATAGGAGCAGCTAATCTCTCCTTCTTGAGGCTGGTAGGTCCCACCCTGATAAGGGCAGCCCCAGCGTGGCAGCATCTGGCTGCTGGCTGGGCGGTTGTGGAGGTAGGGTCAGTTGGATGGAGATTCTGTTCCAAAACACTGCTCTTTTCTTGTTCAGGCATTTCACAGACCTCTGAGTTAATTATTCCTCCCTTCGTTCTGGCTGGAGTGCAGGCACACATGTGGGAGTTGCCTGCCTGAGGCCAGGGTGCTGGAGCTTAACTGGGAGCCGGGTGTCTGGGGAGGCTGTTGGCCTCGTCTTCCCACTGCTTGCAAACATCCTGCTGTAAACACAGTAGCTTCTGTGCTGTTTCTCCATTGTACCTCAGAAAGGGATAAATCTTCAATTTCCCACTTCCAGTTTCTCCTACATGGTTACCCGAAGTCCCACATGGGATTGGAAGTACAGAGGCTGGATGGTGCAGCCTGGCCAGGCCACAGAGGATGAAGATCCTCACTGGAGATGTGGTGGAGCCCATCTGCAGCTCTGCTCCTCCATTGCTCCTTCCTTCCCATCACCATTGCTATCAAGGATGACAGGTAAAGGCATGGCAGAAGGGAGAAAAGACACCTTGCCAACCTTTCTTCCTGAGGGAAGGTTTCCCTCTGTGTCATCCATGGGCTGTGTCACACTCTTCTTTAGAAGGGGATGCTGCAGAGTCACTGCAGCATGGCAGAAGATTAGAATGAACTGTTTCTTTCTCAGGGAGCTGCACAACGTCTTTGCAGGGCAATCTCATCTACAAGTGTGGTGCTGATGGGCCATAGATGTACACCAGTAGAAAAATAGATTATTATTAGCTATGTCATTGAGAAAAAGATGGCATTAGAAGTATTACAAGCAGCTTTGGAGGGTTTTTGTCAGTCATAAGGTATAAAGCAACGATGATTAACCATAAGGGAAAATGTTGGAGTGGTATCACTACTATCATGGCTGTTTCTAGCAGCATAATTATCAGTGGCATGAACAATGGGAAAGCATTGTTGATTTAAACTGCAAAATATTTTCAAGTAATTTATGCAGCAAAAAGGCCTCTGACTTTTACAACAGCCAGACTGAAGGCATGTAATGGTTTTAAAAGCAAAGCTGTTACTAACGGTTCCTTTGAATGAATGGGATGCGTACTGTTTCTTTTCCTCAAATAACAAAAAATAGTTCTAATTTGATTAATGATGTACCTTCAGAGATTAAAAATGCAGCATGGAAATCTTGATTAGTAATCATTGCTACCCAAAGTTAATGATTATTAATGATTAATTAACAATTGCTCAAATGAGTTCCTGAAGCAATTGGATGAAATTATATAGGAAATTACTGTGCCATGGTACACTAGAAAAATGATTCCCCTGGTGTGTATTTATAGAAGTAAATTGCACCAAGCAAGCAGCAGAACAATTATCAAAACTAATCACTCCTGGAGCCTGGGATCTTGTTTACCTTTTATCTGGGGCTGTGAAATGGACAGATAATGCTCATGAAAAGCCATGTCACCAGTGGCAAGACGTAGCATCTGGTGACGGATGCTCACCCAGAACACCAGCCTCACAACAACAACACATGCTTTTCATGCTCCCTTGTAACCTTCGAGTTTTGAAGGACAAGTATAAAAAATTGCAGAGCTGTGATGCTGTTTTCTTCAGTGCCAGGACTGCAATGATATCTTTGTTTCGCTTTGTTCAGCAGAGAAATGCAGACAGGCAACTTTACGTGCAGCTGAATGACCACTCTTTTCAAGGAGCACTACAGCCCTCTTTGCCTTCATCCCGCTGCAGGATCAGTTCTCGGTCATATATTTTACTTGATGTGCTTGCGACAAAGTGAGGATGGAAACTGCTTTATATTGTGCTAAAAAGCAAATGAGGGGATAAGGAGGAAAAATGATGCAATCATCAGAAAATTATTTGAAACAGCAATAAAATTTTACTAGTCTAATGAAAAGGAGAGATGGAATACAAACCTACAAAGCTTGTCACATGGTTGTATTTTGTTTAATAAGAGAATTTATTTTTCAGTGAATGGATGATTCACATGGAAAAATATGTTCTAAATGTTCATCGTCTGTGGGAGAGTACTGTTACAACATGCATTATGTGGTTTTGGAGGGAACAGTTTAGCTTTGTAATAAAGATGTGGGCTTCAGCGGTAAGAAAAGCCTACGTTACTTTAAAAATCTGTCAGGGTTCCAGAAATAAAGCTTTCTTTAATGGAAAAATGTAGCATCATTATTCCCAAGCTATTATTACGACTTGGTCTTGTCATGCAGAGAAATCCGCAGCTGGTTATCCTTGCTACTGAACCATTCGATAGTCTCCTTGAAAGATGCCATCCCATCCTCTTTATAACATTGTAGTAACACAGTTACTGTGTAATCATCTTCCCTTTCACAATATATGAGGGTTATAACACTGCAGTGGGGGAAAAACCTCCACATCCTACAACTTTCATTGCTCCTTCTGGGCTATAAACCCCTTGCCTACATCTGCTGTTGTGCTTACTTCCCCTTCCCTCCGGCACTCATTTATTCAACGCGGAAATCTACTGGCAAATAAGTTTTTTATTCAAGTTTCCAAAGCCAAAACATTGTTTCATGGATGCAAAGGGAAGCCCAAGCTCATTGCTTCATCCTAAACCCATTCTGTCAGTGACTACATCTGCTGGGAACGCCTGGACCAGCCTTTATCCACCACAGAGTGGTTGCATACAGCACGTGGGGAAGGTACGTGTGGTCCTGGACATATATGAACATATTAGCATGAGATAACCCCCTCTGCCTTAGGCTGAGGTGAGTTGCTGAAATGGGTACCAGAGATAAAGTAGGATACAGTGTCTCCATAACTTGGAACTGAACCCAGATGAGTACTGAATTGAAAATAAACAGATCAAGTCTTTTATTAATAGCATTCCTCAAGAAAAATTGTAAAAGGATGGCATTTATCACCTTGGTTGCTTATTTGTTTAAAATATTGCAAATGAAGTGATTTGCTGCAGCAGAAGTACAGTTCTTGCTTGTATGGCATAACTTGGGCCGACCTTAATTTCCATTCCTAGCTGTGCTACTATCTGGAAACAGAAGTTTCCAGTATTTGCAATTAAACCTAGCTAGAAGTACTTAGACAAATGAGTAGATACATTTGAAATAAACAGGTAAGCAAGTAAGAAAGAATCTGTTACTGAAAAACAGAAAAAAACAGTCATTTCCACATTCATCATTCCTGCATTTCAGATCTAACAGAGCCCAGGACAAGAGAAAATAACTTATTTAATTCATTAAGAAACAAAGCAAAGAAGAAGCATCATTTCTGGTCTTTGATCCTAACTTCCTGAGGAGTAATGCTTATAACCAGACCAAAGATGAAAATGTCTATCTGCTTCTCATCCAATATGAAAATGTGCTTCAATTGACCCACATAAATAAAGTGCCAGGAAATCTTCAAGTAGGAGAATGCATCCATTGCCATGTACTGTAGCTATATTCCTTCAACATTACTTTCCTGTTAAAAGGTATAAGGAATGCACACTTGCAGCTTGGCATGACTTTGACCCAGGCTGTAGCTTTGTTCAATAAACATCACTGACCACACCATTATATATATATATATATATATATCCAAAAAGGCAACCCATTTAATGTGTATTTTTTTAAGTCATATTCAGGGAAAAAATATGAAACTGAAAACTCCAGAGCACTAGCAGCCACACTAAAGGAGAAAAATGAACCTTTTAGTAATATTTGTATTAGTGACTTGTATCAGCAATTGTGATGCAGACTGAAGCAAAATCTCAGCAGCCAGTTCTAACATAGGCTGCATGCAATTTGGAAAGATCAATATTTTGACACCTTTCTTTTAGCTAAGTCTGAAATTAAGACTCAAATCCTATTACTGAATATTCCCATGCACTACAGAGTGCTCCCGGTGGGACACCGTTTGCCCCTGCTCCCAGTAATTCAAAGCCCCATTTATGGCAGAATTTTATAAAGATCTATTTAAGATAAAAGAAACCCAGGTTCCAGTTTCCTCTTGGGTATCTCTCTAGGCCTGGGGAAATTCAAGTCAGATAGAAAACTTTTCTTCCACGGACAGGAAAAATTCCACTTTCTCAAATGGAAGCTAGCCACAGGCCCCCAAACGTGAGGCAGCTGCATGAGATTTGGCATGTCACTGGAGGGCACAAATGGAGCACTGTCCCTAATGATGAAGTTCAAGGAAATGGCCTTAATTGGGATCTTTGAATATACTGAAGAATTGAGTAAAACTGCTGAGCCAACGTTGACCGTGGAAACAAGCCACTACAGCCCCTCAGCCAAAAACAAGCACAGTGATGAGCTGGCCAAAACACTGAACCAGAAAGAAGCTGAGCCTTCTTGTACCCACAATGCCCTTCTGCATCAAAACGTAGAGCAACAGAGCTGCCTTCCCGTATGACTTCTCACCCCTCTTTTGCCCTTCAATTTGTCTTTAAAAACATATGTTTTTGTAAAGCTCACCATGAGACATCAAAAACTGATGGTGTCATTCTGCATGTGCCTCACCTGGTATGGACAAACCCTCTGATGCTAGAGGCCAGTTTGAGCAAATAGCAGCGTGAGGACTTCAGGATCTGTCCAGGAACAGCATACACATGTACCTTCCAAACCCTCAGCGACATGCTGCTCACTAGCTTGCCCCCAAGGGTAGCTGCTGCATTCCTTGCATGACCTCCCTTTGTCCCACCCAGCACTCCCTGTCCTGTCCCTTCACTTGAATTATAAACAAACCATACGACATCTCTGAGGTTTCAAAGCCTTGACTCTAGGATCAAGGAGCTGTATGTGAGGGTGGTGGAATATATCCTTCCTCTCAGGGCCCCCACAAGCTCTGGTGGGTGGTCAGAAGCCTGTGCCTCAGGTGGATGGGGACTTGGGGGTACTGCAGGTACCAGTGCCATGGCACTATCCACACCAGCTCCTTCAGCTGAGCTGTCAGGATACCCAGATGTCTACGCCTCAGTCAACCACCAGTGAAAGACTACACAGTAGAGCCCCATATTTTAAGTAACACTGCCAGCTGATATTTAGCCATCCAAATTGTACAGACTGGACACGTTAGATAAAAATTTACCTTTTACTGAACATAATTTCATCTGCAGCAGAAATTCAGAGATCTCTTTCTTTCTCACCCCTCCAAAAATAATTTGAACTTTTTTTATCAGAGTACCTGCAGCCCAGGAGACCAGCTGCACCCACTTGCTGCTTGCCTGAGGGCTTGGAGTGGGATCCGCATGCTGCTGGAGGGACATTTCCAGATGAATGCTGTCAAACTGTCATAAATATTTGCAGCATAAAGTCACTGTGTTCAGACTCTTCAAACAGATGCTAACGCAAGCCAGAATTGTACTCAGCGAGGCTCCCTTGGGACTTAAGGTAAATTTGTGGGTTTGTGTTTGCTGAGTTGGGCCTTTTGCAGCGTAACTCAGTACTCGAGATGAATGAGGAGCTGTCTCCTGGAAAACCGGATTCCTGGAGACATTTTCATTGATTGTTGTTTTAAAAAATGCTTTAAGAAAATATGGAAGTGCTTCAGTTCAAAAGGCTGAGGAGTGCAAGATATTTTATGAGCCTCACATGCATAAATGTTCTCAGTCTACCATCTCTGCTATACTGTCTAGAAAATGTACCGTGACAGGAGAGTACAGAAAGACAGCACAGCCCCATTTCTGTGCTGTACATCCAAACAGGCGACGACGTCTTCCATGGAGAATCAAAGCCTGAAATACTCATTCCACTCCAAGACCTGAGCCATGGTGTGGCAACACCAGCCTGTTCATCCCACCAGTCCCCCTGCCTGAGCAGGGACAGTGAAATCAGGTCCTTAGGCCACAGTCTTGTTCTGCAAAGTTACTGAGGGGAAAACCTACTTAAGATTCATTCAAGCTGCATTCCTGGGAGGTATGTCCTTAAGTGTGCATTTTACCAGGGAGCTTACTGCACCCTTGACCAAACAAAAAAAACATTCCTGGGAACCTCCTCTCAATAAAAATATTCTAAGCACAGAGCCCAAACTCAGTGAACTGCTCCAGTCTGTAAATCAGTGGAGCCCACTGACCGCCTGAGATGCACTGGAGTCTGTCCCAGCTGCCTAACAGGTTGAAAGCCACAGTCCTGGGACCTGTGAGGATGCTCAGACCCCCGCAGCTCAGTGGTGAGGCTATGTCCATGATGCACATGGGTGCCCCAGTAAACACAGAGCAGACAGAGCCCTGCTCAGTTCACAGGCTTGATGGGTTACTACAGAGAGGTGGAAACCAGGAGGCAAAAGGCAGCTTTCAGCCTCTCTCCTTAGGTTCCTGGCCATGGGCTAGTCTCACAGACCTCTCCTTTCCCCCAGCACATGGCTTTTCAATAATGGAGCACAGTTCTTTTCTTTCAAACTACAGCTGGAAGAGATGGATGGGTAACAGCTGAGGCAGTACATGTTCAGAGCCCTTCCTCAGGACTCTTAGGGGCACAAAGCTCCACTTCTCTGGTTGGTACCCAAGGAAATGGGCCATCCTGGACTGGGGCACTCTTGGTCCTGCAGGGCAAGTTGGTGGAGCACAGAGAATGGAGGAGCTGTGTGTTTGCACTGCCCCAGGAACCGACATCTCTGACGGGGAAGCTCTGGGCTCCCTGCTCACCCGGGTAAGTGCTAGGGTGCTTTTACAGGGAGCAGTCCCTTGAGTGATGAACTGAAGCAGCTCTGGGCATAAGGAAGAGCAGTGTGGATAACAACTTACTCCCCACAGCACGGGCTCTCCCCCTCTTCTGCACCAACAGCTGCCAGCCCCACTATCTCAGGGAACCTTGCAACCTGGCGAGAGGGACAGCCCTCTGGGGACCACTGGCATCCTCTCTGCCTGCAAAGAGAACTAGATCCAGGTTTCCCAGACTCCCATTGACTGCTCTAATTGCAAGGTTATTGTGCACAGTAGCATCACAAGTTGCCTTCAGGGAAGCTGGCAGTAGCATTTCTTCGAGAACAATCCTGCCTGTGTACAAAGCACAACAATGGCTGTGGGGCAGGAACATCTTCCTTAGGATACCAGCTGGTCTTGGGCATCCTCCACACCCCGAGGTGACATCTATGCCAGAGCTGGGTCTGTCTAAACATGCAAGTCCAGTAACATCAAAATCAGGAACCAAGGAAGCTTTGCAGTCAGGTATAAACACGTTTCTCCTTTAACTGTCCACGTCCCCTCCTGGATTTGACTCCAAGTTGTACACAATGAGGTAACACTTACCCATGGAAAAAAAAAAAATGATTCAACATCTCCAGGTGCTATGGCATAATGTAAAAATCATACCTGACATCTAGTGAACGTCAGCAACAGTGACAGCTGATGGTATTAGACAAATGCAGGAGTGCTGACACTGCAATGTACAAGTACAATATTGTACTTTATCTGCACGTGTCCCCCTCCCACCCACCTGAAATTAAGCCTTCTGGGAAGACATCCAAGAAAGAGTACACCTAATACTCAGGCCTCTTGTCTCCTATGACAAAACCCCATAGAACGGAGCAGATTTAAGAGCAACAGAAAACCTAAAGCAAAACAAAGAAAACCATTTTCAAGAGCTACGCTGAGTGCCAGAAGGCTAAACAAAGACTTTATCTACTCCCAAAATAACAAATTGGTCCACTGCCACAAGTAGTCTAGCAGTTCTGGAAAGCATATCACTGGATGCCAACAATAACAGACACCTTCGGTCAAATGTGACCCCTTTACAGAAATTTACCATATATGACTAATTCAGACAGACAGTAGTAAATCAAAAGTCTGTTCCTCATTTACACATGAAATTATTTATAACACAGTGAAATTCTAACATTAGAGTGGTATATTGCACAATAATTTTCTTTCATATTTATTTGTTTTTCCAACATTTCTTCCCTGAAGTATAGTTGAACTAGGGAGAAAAGAATCGAGCTATAAAATACTATATAAATTCAACTGCAAACGTGCTGCTAAGACAAACTAAAATAATACTGAAACATGACGTGAGTTATTTGAAAATCTCAGGGCAATAGATGTGAGGTGATGAAAACCATGTTGTTTTCCCAGTCCACATGAAATTAATATGTTTGTATACATGTACGTATATGTGTGTGCGTGTGTGCATTCTGTACCGACTTGTGGGCTGCTCTCGGGCAAGGAGGAGTAAAATAATCCAGACAAAGGCTTTGGGGTGGAGGTAGCAAAAAGACTGCCAGGCAGAGGGGAAAATAAAGGATTAAGCAACACGGTAAGTCCTGCATTTTCCATCTGGCAAGAGCAGGAGGAGCGGAGAGGCAATGAAAACAAAATGAATATGAGGAAGTGTTTGTATAAGCAAGTTACAGAAGAAGAAACTGCTTCCATACACATTACTGAGGTGAATAGCTTAGAAAGGATTACATTTACACAGCTTTGAACATCAAATGAAGTTACAGTAGCTAAAACAAATAATCCCAAGGACGACTAACTTTCCTCATCTGAGGAGGACTTTGGTTGTACAAGTCAGGAGCAGCAAGAGCAGTGCCCCGATGGCAGCCAAGCTGCTGACGGTCTCCGCTCGCTGGACTGGGCAACCCATCATTTCCCCTATTATAAAAGCTCATTACAAACAATAAGGGCCTCATGGTGTGCTAAGCCCCCACAGACATCCACACACCAGTGCAGGGTGTCCACACACTGTGGAAGGTTGGGGCAAAAGCCTCACTGAGCTGGCAGAGTTTGCTTGGGCACATACAATCCCACTTCTGAGCTACGAGCACAAGGAATGAAACGTGGGCTAAGAGGCTAGAAAATGTCTGGCCCAGTGCCCCATCAGCCTCGCACTTCTTGCCTGGCTGTGGACTGGTGGGCTGGAAGCAAGGAAAGAAACTGGAGGAAATCTCTGACAGCTCCAAGCCTCCGGTATCCAGGTGCCCTCCAGTTAACGGGGTTTAATCTAATTTACATGACCAAAAATTGATTTGGTGTCTACTCAGCCTGCTTGTCATTTCATCAAAAGAGAGCTGTCCTCCTGAAGCACACCAGCACTTTGGGAACATTTTCCTAAAACACTAAATAAGAAAGAGCAGCCTGAGTGTGGTGAGAGAGGAGGCACTTTGTGCATGAGAGGTCTTATGCTGCGCGCCCTGAATTAGCAAATCCTCCCTGAATGCAAAACAGCCACGGGCTGATGGAAACTACGAGTGTTCATTATCCTGAACATATAATTATCAGCAACTATGTCACCCAATGGTTAAATCTTCATCTCTCAGCTGATTTCCCTATTCGTTTTGGCACCAGACTCCAAATGCGCTGCCGCAGGCAATGGAATCGCCCCATTCCGCACCCTAATTTTTAGAGAAGACCATAGAAAGTACCATCAAATAGTAAAAATTGTACTAACCTGCAAAGTGGTTTCATTTTGCCTAATGTCTTTTGCAATTAAAAAAAATTCCTCCTTTGTTTTGCATAAAATGACTGCTTTTTGGAAGAGCTAATTACTTTTGATTTTTGTCAACCTTCTTGCTGGGAGCACAACCTTGAATTGAAAACAGTATCTGCTTGCATGACAACAACTACATGTGAATAAATCAAAACAAATTTTAGCTGTGAATTTTAGGACTAAGTAATTATTCTTAGGACATTAAAATCTGGTTTCAGAAGAATGCATACAATGCCAAGGAGCCTTCTTTAAAGGCCTAATTCCCACCAAATAGCTCCAAGCCAGAAAGGAAAGACTTTTTATTTCTGATGTCAAACAAATACAAAGGTTAGCTTTGGGATTGCAAAATGAATATAAAGGCTTCTTAATCCTGCAGTACCTGCTTCAATCTTTTAGTACTTGTGCATTTTTGCTCCGTTGCTGTTTCTTTGGGGTTTGGACCTAGCCACGATGAGAATTTGCTGCTGGAAATACTGATATTGTGGCAGGAACAAGTCTGAAACCACGTCTGGCGAAGGAGAGGCAGACAGAAGACTGCTTGCTAAATGACCAGCATTGTAACAGTAACATCTAGCATTTCACCAGCAAGTAGGTTGACCTTTAATTAGTGAGATGATCATAGCTGCAACCAGCTGTGATTGTGATACTACACTGTACTGCACTACACTGTAAAACTCAATGCCCACAGCTGGCTGCTGTCATCCTCTCTTAAAGGAGTGAAAGCCCATTCAGACCTTACTGAAAGGGCTCTGAAAGACCTTTAGGTGGGTCTCTTTTGGCTATCACTAGTAGGTTTTTGCTTTGGCCTCAGCCTTATCACCCTGCTCTGAGAAGGGTTTCATAACACCATCAGATGTCCATCAGTGCGATGGCTGGTGGCCAGAGATGTTCCAGCCCAACCAACAGAGAGAAACTACAAAAAAAAACCACCCTAAAAGCACACCAAAAAAGGAAACTACAAAAAAAGCCCTATTCTTCTGCTGCTCCTCCAGCTCCAAACCACGTCACTGAGGCTGTTACATGCACACAAAGCATAGTGTTAAATTGCAGGGTACAACATGCTAATTGATGGGTTTTCAATCGAGAGTGGAAAGTTTTAGTGGTTTATATTGAACTGATGGTGTGTACTTGCACCGAGCTCAAAAGTGCAGAACAAATAATACAGAGTAAATAATAAAGTCCGTAACCAAGGATCAAAAATGACACAATCATCAGTATGGCAATGCATGTACTTACATATCCATATGTGCATACAGATACAAATTTCGGATTTGAAATTCGGTCTCTGAAAAAAAGTACAAATCATTTTGAGTTAGGTGAATAAGACTTTTGGTGGGAAAGAAAAATCAAGTATCACCATTAACTCCTAAAATTTCCATTAATGTGTTGTTTATTAAAGCTTTTGAACATCTGAACTGCTACAGGAAAAAGAAAGTCTTAGTACAAAAAAAAGCATCTTCCTGTACAAGCAGTACCATAACTTGCAAGCAATACAGAAAATGCACATTTTTCTGCATCTAGTAACGAGTTTGGAGTTAATAAACTTCTGATTTTTAAATCTTTTTTTTCAGCCTGATACTAAAACCTCTCTCATGCTGATGATTGTCTCCCTTGTTCAGTCTTCATGTCTCAAGCAGCATTAATACTGGGCCTTTGTCCTTCTTCAGAGACTTTTTCCACTGAGACCTTGCATATTATCTTCCTATTTATCTCTGTCCCAGTTTCCCTTATTATCACTCATCTTTTTTCCCTCATTTACACATTTATATATTTACCCTTTTCACTTTCTTTGCTTCCTTTTCTCACTCTTCATGCTTTCTCTTCTGCCTGTCACATCTCCCCATTTATGTCTACAAATCAACCTCCAGAACCCCCCCTTTTTCTTTTTTTAAATCCTTGTTTAATCCCCACCTTTTAGACAATAAATCTCAACCACCTCCCCTTCAACCTCTGTTCATAAGTCTTCTCCTGTGTTAACTCTTGGGATAGGCAGACTGTCTTTCTGACCCCTACACATGCTATGTCTTTTTATGGTGTAGTATGTCTTTTAATTATAGAAGAACCTACATCCCAAGGAAGACCAGAAATGACCCTCTGGCACACAATGGCAATTCGCTCAGTTTTAAAGTTGGTGCAGATAGCTATCTCATCTGGGCTAGAAAAGAAAATAGAGTTTATTGTTGCCCAACATCTAGAAAGATAAACTGACTTTGAACACAAAACAGAATCAATAAGAAGCAGAACAGCTTTGTTTCATTGCCTTGCTCAATGAAGTGTAAAAAACAAACTGACAGCACAACAAAGAAAAAAGAGTAATTGATTTTTAAGTGTGTTCCAAAGGTGACATTTGTAGTCCAATTAAGGAAAATATTGTGACCTCTTTGTGGTTTTTCCTGACCACAGAATTTCCCTTTAGTTAAAACTGGATTTTCTTTCCTTTCTGAGTGATAAAATATCTGTAGGAATAGTTTTGGCTCTTGCCTTGTCTATATTTCTTCACAAAAGAGATCTGCATTTCACAGGTGCTCCTCTATCTTAGCAGGATGGTGTGTGCACTCTTAACAGCATCATGTGGCCATGGCCATCATAATTTGAATCCAGCATTAAAGACAATGAATAAGCCAAGCGCTGAAAGCTGACCATTGGCACCCCACAGAAGAGGTTCTGACACCCTGAAGCCTCCTAGTGCTTCTGTACTTGCGCCAAGAAAAAGGGATCATTGCCAAGCCTGTGAGATGTGCAACAGCTAGCCAAGGAGATCTTCTTAAGCACAGCTTGTTTTTGCTCGCTGTGTGTGGAAGGAGGTTATAAATTGTTATCCAAAGAAACCACAGAAGAGCTGAGTGCTTTACAATGGTTTGTTGCTGATGATGTAGTGATACGGTCAGCCCAAGCCAGCGGTACCACTAGAAATGACTTTTTCACAGTTAGTTTTAAGCAGGAACTGCTGTGCTCCCCGGTGAACGCTATGGCCGATGAGAGGGACGGAGCATGGACAGGGACAGGAGTAAGAAAGTGCGGTGGGGCCAAGGGACCAGGGTGGCACCAGCACCAGGGCTGGATGATGTCTGTTTCTGCTGATGGTGGAAGGCAGCACCCCAGGTGAGCCGTTTCTGCTTGGTAATTCACACAGGGTGCTCGCTGTGCACTAGGATGGTTTTTATGTTAATACAGAAACATCTCCAAGCACTCAGTCCTGAAATCCTTTCCTTGTGCATAATCAGAGTTTCCATGGTACAGTTATTACCTATTTCCACTGTTTCAAATAATTATTTAGTGATAAGGAAAATTAGAATACTCCAATCAGTGATGATAACTGTATTAATTAATAATCAGCATCAGCTGATTTACTTAATGAGGTATTCTTTCCTCCTCAGACGGCACTGAGGTGAGCAGTTCAGCTTCAGAAATGCAGATGGTGAGGTGTTACTGTTGTACCACACAGCTGCTGCCATGAATCCTGCGCATCAGGGACATACCAGAGACAGGAACAGGTCCATCCAGAAACTCATTTTGGTGGCAGGGGCTAATGCTGCCTCACCTGTAGCCAGTATTCACTGGAGAAAGCTACCACATGAGTGTGGTGCTGGCTTAGATTGACAACTGCTACACACCAAACCAGGAGCTCTGCAGCCTGGGAAGAGCTTTCAGCCACAGATCTCCCCCAGCAAGCCACCTGCAGAGAGGGCACTCTTGCTTTTTGGGCAGAGCCCGCTGAAGATGCTTAGTTTCCAGGTGAAGGAAACAGAGGTGGGCTGGCTCTCCTTGCTGCTGCCATATCCAGTCTTAGAAGCATGACCAAGGTGGTGCCCAGTGCCACTTATTCTCCTTCAACAGGCTGTTAATGAAGCATCATCATCATATTTACGGAGAGTGCTCTTTGTCCCGCCAGAAGACTCAACATCAGATGACTCATACCTATCCCTTCCTTTTCTGCTGCCGAGAGAAAAAGACTTTGCAGCATGCTCATAAGCCCTGTGCTGACGTGCATTTGTCATTGGCATTACAGCCAGTTGCAAAGTAGGATTATAATGCTCATTTTTTGTTCAGATGAGAACAGGAACCACATGCAGTCCCACCAGGCCTCTCATGGTAATTAAAACACTGCTGGCTGCAAGGAGACACGCTAGAAACTAAAGACCAACCACGCTCAATAGCACATTCCCCTCTAGGCTGGGTAGGTTTCCTGCCAAAACTTCCACTCCCTCTCCCTAGATCTGATGTTCTAAGCCTGGAAAAGGTGAGGCATCATTGCATCTTCGCATGTTGTGCTGCCAGGGGGAGGGACACCCAAAGACATGTTTTGTAGCAATGGTTTCCAGTAGGCATTGGCTTGTTGTGGGGTTTACTGCTGACCACCCTCTAGCTCCTTCTGTGGAGTCCAAAATGCTTTTCCTTTGATGTAAGGATGCAGGAAACTTCATGCAATGGCGCCATGATACAACTTGGAAACCAAGTCCACTTTCTTCTCTTTCACAGCAGCTCGCAGAGGGCTCTGGCCCAAGACTATCGGTGGCTTTGCTGAAGGTTGCTCGCAGGTGATGTCATGGAGCCTGGAGCGGTCCTCCTTGGCAGGCAGGCAGGGAACAGCATGATCACCATTCTGCCCTGGCACGGATTGCCTCTGAGCTTCCCCTTCTGATGAGGACAAGAAGCTACACGCAGCAGTGCTGGGGTGGTGGAGAAGGGTTTAGGGTCCTAGCCATTACTGGGAAAGGGGCTGATGGAGGAAAAAAGGATGATACGGGACCTTTTTTCAGCCCAATCACTGCTTTTTCACATTACAGATTTAGTGAGGCTGCCATGTTCTGCCTGGGTAACATCTTCCCAGCAACTCCCATAGCAGCCTGATGGAGCTGGGAAGCTTTCCGAAAACAGCCGAGTCAGACCGTTTCACCTTGCTATCCCCTCTGTGCCGGCTATCTAATATTAAACACATTTCCCTGCCTTCCTCAACGTCCAGTAATGGCATTATTGGAACAAGCTGTGTGGGTCTTCAAATTTTGTCCTGCGCTAATGAAACCCTGTCAGTCAGTGACAGAGCTTGTACACGGCTGAGATTACCGGGGCTCTCGCCTGCAGGGTTTTCCATGGCACGACGCGAGGGATAATCCAGCCTTGTGAGTGTATGGTGAATAAATTGAGCTCTATTAAAGAAATCAATACTTTCAACCTAAATTACGCCTCCTGCCAGGGAAGTGACATCATTACTAATCCAGGTATTAGTATTCTGCTGAGCTGGCACCTGAAATAGAGCTCGTGTTTTGCTAGGCTCCTCAGAAACCTCCATTCAAAACCTCAGAACTGGAATATAATAACTTCAATGTTTTGCTGGGTTTTTACAGTGCTGCCGCCTGATAACATCAGCACCGGCAGCCTACACTGCACTTCACCTCGCTACATGTATTTAGGATTAGATGCAAACTGTGCGTTTCTTTCATTTTTATGGAGTTTAGATAAACCTCACAGTCAAGCTGAAGTGCTGCATGCAAGACCTTGGGAATGAATGGGAGCTCTCCAGATCCATCTCCCTGGGGGACCAGGAACACACTGGGTCCGGAAAGCTTTGCTGGGCTGGAGAGGGCTCTGAGAGCCTCTGAGTCAAAACCCATTTCTTGGTTTCCTTAAAATCCCACCAGCATTCATACTTACAGCAGCAGGCAGCCCCACAGATGCCTCCACTTCTGCTCGGAGCCCTTAAAGCAAAGCCTACAGGGAAGTGAGACCCTGGAAGATGGGTATCAGTCTGTACCTTGGCCCCACTGAGGCATGTCTGGGGCCATGCCAGGCATGAGAGGGCTTGCATGTCTCCACGGGGAACCACGTCAGCAGTGAGGAGTGACCACTCAGCATCCCAAATAGAGAGGGGTACCCACCTCCCCCATCCACCCAGATCCCAAGCACTGGGTCACAGCCATCCCTAGAGATGCATCTCACTTGGCCGTGACTTAGAACAAAGCAAATTCATTAGATTAAGAGTTCAAATCTTCATTTCTTAGTTTTAAAATCTTAATAGCAGAGAACTCTTTGGTATCAGTCCCTATCTTAGGAATCAAATATCATGGGGTACGGTATTAAAAAATGAATGCTCCACAAAAAGGAAGGTTTGGGTAGATTTCTAATAGTGTCCAAGAACAGCCTATCGATTTCTGTGTTAAGAACAATCACTGATATAAAGATGTAGGCCAACAAAGATGAAACTATTTGTACATTTGATAAAATCATGCTAGCTTACATCATGCTGTTTATTGGACACGCAAATGGCTAGTTCTTATAATCACTAGGCAAATGAGGATTTTTTTTAATTAATTATCCCTAAAATTAAAATTTCATAAAAGTAACATAATTTATAAATATTACCACTGATAAAGAAATCAATGAGCATGTAAAACACGGTTTTCTGATACTGATTGTCTCTGAGATCTGTACTCTGGATTTAAAGCACTGACTCAAAAAAATCGCAGCTCTTGTAAAGTCCAGAATAGTCGGCTGTATTTTTATTAATTTGTGCAAACTTCGTTGACTGATCGTTGTTATATTTATGGTGGAATAAACACATAGCACTATTGAGATGCATAAATAGTTAGATCAGGAAATTAGCTAAACACATACGCCCTCCTAGGATAGGGCAAATCTTGGTAACTCTGGGCATGAATTAATTTGTCACTAGCTGATACTGCATGGAATGCACTTGAAAATTCCCTTTACTGGGGCAAATCTGGGGGTTGGCCAGTGAGAAATTAACCAAGGCACCACAGGAACCACCGTGAGGAGGCTGACCTCAAAGTCTGATAGATGATAAGCTCTAATGCTAGCTTTAAAACAATCTTTTGTAATGGGAAAATTAGCTAAATCATGCTCGGTCAAGAACATAACTAAGGGAGCTCTAGCAGAAGTTAACAGCATTTGGCTAAAACTAAGTCTGACAAAACCGGTGTCAGAATATGACTAAACCCCCAGCAAATGAAAATCTGGACTACCTATCTAGAATAAACTTTCATAAAATAACAGCAAGGATTACCAGCAGAGCAAGGAGATTGACTCTGCTACAAGCAGACACTGGGGCCATGCTTACGAGATCAAACAAGGATAAGATAATCCCAGGTGAGTGGAAGGTATTTAGCGGATGTAAAAGGCCTGAGGAAACTGGTGTGTGACAAGTCTTTTGAGAAGTAAGTAGGTCAGACGAGACACTAATTTACTCAGCTCCCTGAAACATGGAAAACAACTTTTACATAAAATTATGGCATAGATAAAAACCTGGAGAATTTTGTTCTGAGGTGACAAACATGCTCTGGGTCAATTTTACAAGTGAAAGGAGAACTGGTTGTGTGCACAGCCTGTGGGCTTTCCCATGGCCAGGGAAGCAGAACTAAACAGAGGCACACCTCCTCGCTCACACAGCTGTGGAATCCAACAGGAGCTGTTAACACACTTGAATGCTGTTTCTCACAAACAAATTCTCCTAATTATAAGCTGCTGAGCTCAAAGTGGCAGAAGCCAGGCAAAAAGCTGGCTGCAGGCTGCAGGAGCCCAGCTGCCCGCAGGGACCTGGCGCCATGGTTAGGTGGGAACTCCTCCCCAGGACTGTGAGGAGAGGCAACATCTGAGATTTTGGGGAAGCAAGTTGGAAAGAGGAATTTAGAGCAGGTGTTAGGCAGGAAGATGGGGAAGGATGGGGCTGTGTCTGGAGGAAGGTGAGGAGGGTGAAGGAGGGCTGCTGAGGCAATAGGAAGAATGCAGAAGGTAACTGGGTGAAGGAGTGCCGGACAGTGAGGAGGAATGTGGCAGGGTCAGATGCAGGCTTTATCTTTAAAAAATTCTGAACTATGCCCTCAGGAAAGACAGAGAAGAAGAGATCTGCTGGGAAGACAGAGCATGTATATTTAGATCTATATATAAAATAAGTATGTAGTTACAGAAAACAAATATATATACGCATACTTAGGATTATATTTATAAAATGTATTGATGGAAATAGTTATTATCATAGAAATAAAGTATGTACTGAAAATTTCCATTCTTGCTTTTGTTTTCTTTTATTACAAGGTCCCAAGTTCCCAAGTGTCACAGTAATGTATTCCTTAATATTGTTCCTACAGTAATGGACTTACCAACATATTTATGTCTGTCCCTCAGAGTTACCATGCTTCTGACAGACTGACTAGATATTAAGCATGAGAGGATTAATTCTTGGGTGACATACTCTACTCTAGCTTATTTTGTGGTGCCTCACCGTGGAAGAGTGTTTTATTTCCCACCAGTGTGGTCCCTTAGTCACGGTGAGAATTCCCTTTCTTCAAGTATGGTGAGATCTCACCAGAACTGCACAACTATTCTCTTCCCTTGGGGATCTCTGATGTTTATTTTTTTTACAGTCTGTAGGAAATGTTATCAAAAGGGAAAATCTAGTAGCTCTGGAGGCTACCTGAGGAGACATGGTAAATAACGTAGCATCATCACACGTAGTTCCAGCAGGGCTGGGATCAGGACAGGTTGGACAAGAGAGCACAGGCATTTCACGCAATAGATGGAGTCAGCCTGCTCTGACTCACTCACCTTTTATTTGTCTGACTTGGAGAGATCCTCTCCCTTCATGTAACCTCCAAGCCATGAAACAACAGTCACTAACAATTCTGCTTCTCGTTGTGCTCCCTAACTAAATAACTAAATTTTTGCTGTGATGCTTGTGGTCAGACTCTTGGTCTTGCTCACAGTGAACACCACCTTGTTCCACAGGAACCGGTACTTGGCACTACTTATGGAGCAAGAACCTGGGGTGTGCACAAACTGTGCATAATCTGGTCATTTACAACTTGCTGGAAAAAAAAACAAAACAAAACAAAACAAAACAAAAAAAAAAAAAAAAAAAAAAAAAAAAAAAAACAAAAAAAAAAAAAAAAACAAAACAAAACAAAAAAAAATTAAAAAAAAAAAAAAACAAAACAAAACAAAAAAAAAACCCCAACAAAAGCATAAATGGGAAGAGTCCTGGTTTTAGTGACACAGGATTCATTTCTCTTTCAACGATTTTACTTTCCAGTAAGGTCTCTTCTAATATTTGTGGAAACCGCATTTTTAGAAGACTCTAATGTCTGACTTTGTGAAAATACTGACTTTATAGCCAGCTGTGGTGTGTGGGTTTCAAGGTCTCAGTATTTTCAAGCCTGGTCAGGTGCAGGGATGAGAAGGGGTGAGGCCCAGGCACTTGACTGAAGATGGCCAACAGAATTATTTCATACCGTGAACGTCACATTCATAAAATCACAGAATCATCCAGGCTGGAAGGGACCTCCAAAGGTCATCTAGTCCGACCTCCCCGCAGTCACAGGGACACCCCCAACTAGACCAGGTTGCCCAGGGCCTCATCGAGCTTCACCTTGAATATCTCCAGGGAAGGGGCCTCACCCACCTCCCTGGGCAACCTGTTCCAGTGTTCCACCACTCTCAGACTGAAGAAATTTTTCCAAATATCCAATCTAAATCTACTCTTCTCCAACTTAAAGCCATTGTCCCTCATCCTACTGCAGGCCTTTATAAACAGACTCTCCCCAGCCTCCATCTAGGCACCCTTCAGGTACTGAAAGGTATTTACATTCAATATAAATGAGAAAGTTTACTGAGAAGCACTCTCTCTCCCATGGTGGTTGCAATCCTGAGAACTTCTTGCCCCGGTGCTGGACCCCTGAGCCCTTCCCTTCCTCCCGAATCTGTAGCACTTACAGTGTCTGACATTTGCTGTCCACTGCTGCAAGTGCACAGCTTCCTGCTGATAGAACTGGCTGAGTATAAGCCTTGTATATCTTATATTTGTGTCCAGTTCTGGAGTCCTCAACATAGAAAGGACATCGAACTGTTGGAACAGGTCCAGCGCAGGGCCACCAAGATGATCAGAGGGATGGAGCACTTCTCCTATGAGGACAGGCTAAGAGAGCTGGGGCTGTTCAGCCTGGAGAAGAGAAGGCTCCGGGAAGACCTTATAGCAGCCTTCCAGTATCTGAAGGGAGCTACAGGAGAGCTGGAGAGGAACTTTGTCAGGGAGTGTAGTGACAGGACGAGGGATAATGGTTTTAAATTGGTAGAGGGGAGATTTAGATTAGATATTAGGAAGAAGTCCTTCCCTGTGAGGGTGGTGAGACACTGGAACAGGTTGCCTCGAGAAGTTGTGGATGCCCCATCCCTGGAAGTGTTCAAGGCCAGGCTGGATGGGGCTTTGAGCAACCTGCTCTAGTGAGAGGTGTCCCTGCCCATGGCAGGGGGCTTGGAACTTGATGATCTTTAAGGTCCCTTCCAACTCTAACCGTTGTATGATTCTATGATTCTATATTGGTATTGGAATCAATTTTGCTTATTTAGTATTAGGTTGTTGTGGTTATTTATTATTAGGGGTCATTGGGTGACAGAATGATCGTCTAAACGACAATATATTGCTGTGGGTTCATGAAACCATAACAGAGAGGAAAAAACCTTGGCGGGTTGTGGCTGCAGCCTACTGGAAGTACGTTTGAAGAGGAGAGCTAACCTTCCTCGTGCCTGACGGGGAGGGCATTTTTAACCCTGTGGTACAGGCTGTTTGGCCCCAGATACCAGCTGCTGGACCACCTGCAGCCAGCTATTTTCCTGGAGGTTTTGTAAGGAGCTTCATCTCTGATGTGCAGGCAGTAAGTTGTTCGTGTGCTGAAACAGAGCGACCTGGCACTCGCACAGGTAATGAGTAACCGATTTGGTATTTGATTAAGAAAGAGGAGGAGATAACCCCGTATCTCCTTCCAAACACAAGGAGCCCTGTGCACAGCGCCCCACGGAGCCAGCCGGTGCGTGACGGCCCTGGGGAGCTGGGAGAAGGCAGCCGGAGCACTGCGCTCTTTTCTCATGTGGACAGGCCCTAATTGCTGGGAAAATGATTACAGTCCTTCTAAATGAGTTCAGGCTGGAGCAACAGTGCCAGGTTCTCTTTGGGTGCCTGCAGGCTCCCACGCAGCTCGGTGCTGGCTCCCACCCCAGCCCCTCATCTCTCCTCTGGAGAAACCCATCTCTTCCACACCTTCCCTGCTGAGAATCCACGCAAAACACGACCGTGGATGGGCAGTGAAGCCAAGAATTTAAAGAAAAATCCTAAGAAATGATTAAAACCAAAAAATTGGTGGTCTAATCTGAGGCTGCCGTTGGGTGGGATACCTCCTGTCGCCTTCTCGCCTCTGGGGCTGGCCGTGGCAGGGTGGCACCCCCCGGCTCCCTCGCACCTTGGTGGGACGGGGGGGTCCGTGGGCTCTGCCTCCGGTGGGGAGGGCCGGCGTGGGGAGGCGGGGAGTGGGGCCGGGTCCCGACACAGCTCCGCCCCGGCTCTTTAAGGCGCTGCGGGGCCGCAGCGGGGCTGAGACGAGCCGGCAGGAGCGGGGACAGACGG
>VXBW01003043.1:1377061-1471097 GCA_013400375.1 Thinocorus orbignyianus
GCTGAGGGACGCCTGGGCTGTCCTCCGGCGGGCTGGTGGCTGAAAAAAAAAGCCATCCTGGCCCGAAATTCCTCAGTGTCTGGCTGGTTTAGGCTTCTTGTCTTTAAACTTTCTGCTAACGAGTGGGTTGGAAAGGACTTTGCCCCTGGTGTGGCTTGTGCCTGGGGACGCTAGAAAATAACGTGCTCCCCTCCTGCCTGGGTGCAAGTTTAGCAGAAGTCAGGGGTTTTTTATTAGAGGGAAGCAGCAACCAAAAGAACCTGCAATCAAAAGTCAAAATTGTTGGTAGTGGGGGTGAGATCCTCTGGGTGCTTAATTGCCGCTCTTGAGCTCCCCAAAGGCCTGCCTGAACTAGCCAGAAAGTCATCAAGGAGGGATTGGAAGTCTGAACCTGTTACCTCTGGAGCTCCCCAAGGAGACCTGGGCAGCACGAAGCTCCGTGGTGGCACTGAGAGAGTGGCCCATGGGCAGGAGCAGGGGCTTGTGCACTGTCCTGCGTGGAGGGCTTCTTCCAGCTGCTGCCTCTTCTCCCCTCAGGTGCCTCCCGGGCACCGCTGCCCCAGGGCAGCCCTTGCTGTTGAGTAATTGAAGAATTATTGCCATTCTTCCCACACAAGCTGTCATGGGAAAACGTTATGGGGAGGATAAATGGAAATATATCTTCTGAGGAAGAGACCAAGGTCACCTTGAAGTACTGACTTCAACTACTTTTTGCTTTCCATTGAATGAATTTCTAGAGCCCTTATCAGAAGATTTGAGTCAGCTGATGGTTGCCAGGTTGTCTAATACTTTGTCTCCCTTGGGAAGAAGGGGTGGAGCTGCACCCCATGTTGCCCAATATTACATGGGAAATCTGGGGCGAAGCTGGAAACCTGATCCAGGTCTGCAGCTCTAATGTGCAGGGAAACTAAATAATTGTTTGCTAACAGGATGCTGAAAATAATTCAGACTCACGTAAATGCACAAAACAACGTGAGTGTGGGGATGGTGAGAAGAAAAGACAGAAGTAGTTCATGTACGAAATACCGTTTACGTTTTGGAAAGCATACAAAGTGGAAAGGAATCTCTTCTCCTTTCTTTTTTCCATTTTTTTCTCTCTTTTTTTCCAGTCTGTGCATTCCTTTTCCAAAGCTTTGTGCAGCCTATATTCCCTTTAACTAAGGACACTCTTTGCCATGATTGATGTCAGCTGCTGTGCGGTAGCAGAGCCAAGCACTTGAATAAAAGAAATGGAATCTTAATTTTTAGACTCTACAGTTGTGCCAAGAATGACAAAGGCAAAGTGGGAAATGTCATAAAACTAATTTTATGAGCTTGGTCAGGGTATTAGTGCTAAACCACGGAGCAGTAATGGTGCTAATCCCGTGGAAGTATTAAACAAAGGGATATCTCAGTAATTAGTGTCAGTGTGCAAATGGCACTGCTCAGCCACTGCGAGGAAGTTTCCTAAGCCTTTGCTTAGGAATGTACCTAAGATGCCCCAATTTAGGTTAATAAACTAATCTTATTTTCCCACATGCCATGAATGGCTGTCTGTTTGTCTCGGACAAAAGTCTTGGAGCGGCTACTTGGCAGTGTGTTTTGCTTGGGAACCGTGCAACCTTCCCTGCATCCCTAAAGCTATCGAACTAGTGCTCCGGCTCCTTGGGCGGGAGGTTTGTTTTAGCAGTACTAACGAGACAGCTGTTAATTCTGGTTAGCCAAAACCACTGCTCAGAGATGGGACTTGTGAGTCCTCTCTAACTTTCCTGGGAGCACGAACTGGGTACCCATGAGACCCCTGGCTCCGCACCAAGGTCTCCCACACAACAGTGTTGTGTGGAGATGCTGTTGTGTGTCTCTTCTTCCTGTCTGCCTGACATAGGAGAACTTCTAAGGGTAGCTGGAGGGGAGTTTTGCCAAGAGAAGTCAAAAGCTCCCAACATATTCCTTCCTTCCTTCCCTCCCTAATAGCTGACCTGTACTGCAGTGCTGCTGTGGGGAGTCTGCTGGAGGAAATGGTGCTACTGGTGGGACTGGGTGGTGGGAGGTGCTCTCTGGGCTTCCAGTGGGCAAAGCCACTGTCCTTGCCCAGAAACTCTGCCTCAAACAAGGGTCAGTGAGGAGTGGGGCAGGGGCAGTGAGGGCTGAGCAGCACTGCTGGGTTGGACTCACCGAATTGATAACCACCTCTCTGGGTGCTGTTGGGCTCTGTGTTTATGAGAGGAGGTTGTCTGGTGGTGATCAAACCAGCATAAGCAATGGTCATGAGTCAAGGGTGGTTTGGCAATGACTTGAAGATGAGCTGCTATGTTGGCTCTTGGTAGTGATAGAAGGAGGAAAGCCCCATACAAGCAGAAGGCGGCAGGCAGTGCTCCGCTCTGGTGGTTAAACCATGGACAGTTAATTGGAGGAGCAGGAGGCGTTCCCAGTTGAGCTCTTTGAGAACTGGTAGTGGTGGTGGCACAAGGGCAAGGCAGCTGGGGAGGGACTAGCTCAGGTTGAGAAGGGGCAGCTGCTGCTTCTGGCTTAGAGTAGGAGACTATTCTCAAGGCAGTAGCTAGATATGATGGGTGATGGTGCCTCCCTGCTGATCTTCTGATTGTCCATTGCAAGAAATGCACGAGAGGGAGTTTTACTTGATTTTAAAGCATCTGTGGGTCCTTGAGCAGTTAGGTTTGGTTCATATAGCTCTCTGGTAAAGGTGCATTTCATGGAATAGCAGTGGAGTCCCCAGGAAACAATCCCCATTAAACTTCTTTGAAGTGCAGGCATGATCTCAAGGAGTTCTAAATGTCCATACAACCCAAATAAGTGGTTCTCCAGTGAGGTGAACTTCGGTTCCTGCTGCGTCCCAAATGATAGGCTCTGCAGTAAAACAAAATGCCATTGTTGGTGCAATTGGTTTACTTCCATCAGACAAGAGGCCCAGCATTAATGAAGCATAGAAACTGAAATTATATCCATCTGGGGGGGCATTCACTCAAGGTACAGTAAAGCCCTTGTGCATGAAACTGTAATTTGTGCATGTCCAATTTATGTAACTTTCAAAACCCCGGGCAGGGCCGGGAGGACACGTCTCATGAAGACTGTGTCTCTGTTTCCCTTGCTGTTCGGCAGCAGCCGCCTCTGCTCCTCGTGCCAGTCCATCTGCTTTCACAAATAGCCGTGGAGAGCCTGCCTAAGCCTCTAAGTCTGGCCTGGGATCTGAAGGGCTGAGTAGTTGGTCTGATCACAAAGAAACTTCTCTCGTGGTGGAAGGTCACGTTTTTAAACAGTTGGTTAAAATGTTGTGCTCTGATACACAGACCTCACAGACCTGGTTTAAAGGAGCCTGTGACCCCCAACCCTCCTTGAGCTGGGGTGCTGGTGGACACTGTGGTTAACAAACTTCTCCCCTTCTCGCCCCCCACCTTGCCAGGCCTGCAGAGCCACCATGCCGAACTGGGGAGGAGGCAACAAATGCGGGGCCTGTGGCCGCACTGTCTACCACGCCGAGGAGGTTCAGTGTGACGGGAGGAGCTTCCACCGGTGCTGCTTCCTCTGCAGTAAGTATTCCTCTCCTGCTCCCCGGCAGAACCTCTCCTGGTGTAGCTGGGAGGTCACAACAGCTCAGTGCTGGTCCACAGGAGACGTCCCAGGCTCAGCTGGGATGCACTGGGCCGGAGATTGCTTTGTCCATCATGTGTTGGGCTTGACTTCTCTGTGTTCCCCCTGTGTCTGAAGGTGCCAAAGAGAGAGCTTGTCTCCGGGAGAGATGTTGTCTTACCTCTCCAGTGTGAGACGGGTGGGATGCACCTCCCAAAGCAGAGCACATCCTGCTTGTCTCCTCCATTAGTCCCCCTCCCAGCCTTCTCCCCAGGAGTCCAAGGGATCTTTAGGATGGAAACCTAGCTTAAGTGTTGCTCGTGCTGAGGAGAAAACCCTGTTTGCACTGATCTGAGCTCAGCTGGACTTCTCCTGGTGGTCCTGAGGTTGGCAGCAGCTGAAGGAACAGCCATCACCCCCTGCCCTGAAGTCCCACATGGACCAGGACACCAGCATGCTTGTAGCAGGGCCGAGTTGTTGATGCTTTAGCCCAGCCAAAAGCCTAAACTTTCTTGGCACAAGGGCCTGTGGTTTATTTCGGATGAAAGGAGTCCAAAGCATTATTTTCCAGTCCAACCAACAAGCCCAGCGAGGCATTGAAAATCGCTTTCTCTGCTGAAAAGACCTCTGCTTAGATGAAGGGAACAAAGGGTCACTGTGAATCGGAGGCTCCTACTTTGCAGACAAACAGCCTGTCTGTCTGAATTGGAGAATTTTACCCTGTTACAAAACGTGAGGTATTGGTTTGTCCTACTTGCTGGTGTTTCATACCTATGGGCAGAGCTTTAGGCCTCTTCATCTAAGCCACAGTTCCAACTGGTCCCTCAAAAACCAGTTTGCTGTGAGGCTGCAGCATCACGTCAGTGCACCGTGCTGGCATCGGAGCCTCGGCGCACCTACACTCCTTCCCCTCAGCTCTACAGCAGTCTCAATCACACACACAGATTAGATGTCTCAGCTGCCTCATTTTCAGCCTTTTATGGGAGTTTCTATTAAAAGAAACGTGGAACTTGCAGGCAAACAATGGCTCTAGTGTGTCTGAGTATTTGCTTTTCCTTAGTGCGTAGTTCTGCTGGGGTTAAAGTCTGCAGACTTAACAAACATGCATCAGTTGATTTACTTATTGGATATCAGTGTCTTATAAAAAGAACCTTGCAGCTATTGAATGCCACAGGCAAAGGTCACCCTGTATTTTGAAGACCTCGAAATTCTTTTCAAGCAGAAAATGCATAAAGTTGGTTGTTTTTTTTTTCCCTCCCCAAATTGTTTATCATGGGCATAACGCTGTTGCAGGCGGAAAGAACATGCCGGTTGGGATACAAAAGAAGGTTTAAGAAGGAAGTAGTTCTGCCTTCTCCTGTAACCTTGAGCAGAGCGCCTGCATTGTGCTGAAGGACAATGTAGGAATGCCAGAAAAGCACAGCCCCTCCGGTGACAGCTGTGACACAACCCTAACTCTGCCCCAAACCACTGCTGAGGTGGGGAGAAACCTTAAAGGATCTGTTTTTCCCTGCCCCACCCTGGCCAAAAGAGCAGGACAGAGGCTCTTCTGCACCGACAGACCTTCTGCTTCGTGCTGTATGGCATCTGTCAAGGGAAACTGCTGACTCCGCTATCTGGGTTTCCGAGCAGCCTCATTCATCAAACCACAGCAAGTTTCCCAGCTTTAAATGTCACGGTCATGAAGAGGTGGGAGGGAGTAGAGCCCTTTATAGGGCTAAGCATAATTCACTAATTCAAGCAGCAACCTGCCCCCTCTAATCCCTGGCAGTTCCACAGCCTAATAGGGTAAGAATCACAGACAAGGAAACCCGTGACATCCCTTCTCACTTGATTTTGGGCCTACTACATGCGCTGATGGGAACAGTCCCTTAAGGAAATTTAACTTTTTTTTACTTCTCCTCCAGTGGTCTGCCGGAAAAACTTGGACAGCACAACTGTAGCCATTCACGATGCTGAAGTTTACTGCAAATCTTGCTACGGCAAAAAGTACGGCCCCAAAGGCTACGGGTACGGCCAAGGGGCTGGCACGCTCAACATGGACAGGGGAGAGAGGCTTGGCATCAAGCCTGAGAGGTGAGAGAGAGACCCTTGTCCTTGTGTGACCATCCAGTGACTCCGTTTTCAGAGGAGTTCTTCAGGCTGGATTTTGTTTAATTCATGTTGTCGGGAATAGAAATGCTGCAAAGGGGAGGGCCACCAAGATGATCAGAGGGATGGAACCCCTCTCCTGTGAGGACAGGCTGAGAGAGCTGGGGCTGTTCAGCCTGGAGAAGNAAAATACCCCGGTGTAACCAAATGGAGAGCATCTGGTATGGGCAGGAGCTCCTGCCCAGGAGCCTGGACTGGGTCACAGAGCTGCTGATAGCCCTGTGAGAGCCCACAGGGGTGACCATGGGTATTGAGCTGGTCTCCTAAGTAAGCTGCAAGTACAAATGTTCTACAGGTTCTGGCAGGGGTGGATTTGGAGAGTTGAGAACCTGGGGCTACAAGTAGGATGAAACTTTTAACTGGTAAATGAAGAACCGTTTGTGCTTAATTATAGTCCAATCCAAAAGTCCTATTAACGTTTCTAGTCTGAAGTTTCTGCTGTAAAGCAAAGCATGTGGAAAGAAGCTGAGGTGTGTCTCACAACTTGCTTCACACAAGTTCCCAAATTATTGCTCAATGTTTATATGATGTACGCTCTCCAGCCAGGGCACAGCCAGAAAAACTGATAAATTGTTCAAGCTGTGAGGTTCAGTGATAAGTTCAGGTTCTAGATTACAATCAGTGGGCAGGAATTTGTAGCTTTACTATCTGATAAACCCATGTCCTGATCCAGAATTCAGCCCTTCTCTAGCAGTGAAAAGGTGAAGGCTTCTTGGAACACTGGCTTTTACAGTAGCTTCTTATTCTTATTATCCACTGAAGCCTTTCTCTTCTTGTTTCTTTTTCTCCTACCAAATGTAACCAGATAGCCTTGCTCGTAACTTACCTCTCTGGTTTTCAAAAAGTTCTTTATTCTGTGCTGTGTGTTGGATGCTGCTCTGTTTGTGTTCTTAAGAAGAGAAAGAGGCCGTTTAGTGAAAGAGTAGAAACAATAAATGTCCCATTTCTTCCAGCACGCCCTCTCCCCACCGACCCACCACAAATCCCAACACTTCAAAGTTTGCTCAGAAGTTCGGCGGGGCAGAGAAGTGCTCCAGGTGCGGTGATTCAGTTTATGCAGCAGAGAAAGTAATAGGAGCTGGGAAGGTAAGGAACTGCACGAAATTTTGTACCTGCTACCTGGACTTTAAAGTGAACCGGGGATGTTATGTGGTTTCCAGGAGGGAACAGACTGTGGAGCAGAATTACCTTAAAACTGCATTTTCCTGGCAGCTGCCTGCCTCGCTACAAAGAGCCAAGATCTGCTTGAATCGATTAGAACAAACCCAAAAATTTCAAACCGCTGCCCTGAGCAGGAAGGCGTATGGAGTCCACCTTCCCTGGAAGTGTTCAAGGCCAGGCTGGATGGGGCTTTGAGCAACCTGCTCTGGTGGGAGGTGTCCCTGCCCATGGCAGGGGGGTTGGAACTTGATGTCCTTTAAGGTCCCTTCCAGCCCAAACCATCCAATGATTCTATGAATCTGGGGCTTTGGGACATTTGCAGAAGTGCAGACGCTCTTGTCTGCTGCTGGTGCACGGGTTTTACTGCACTAGTCATCCGTAAAGAATATTGATGCAGGCATCTCCAGATAGTGCATATTTTTACCAACTCAGGCATTCTGTGTATTTAAACTTTTTTTCTTGGTTTTTTTTTCCCCCCCAGCCATGGCACAAAAACTGCTTCCGATGTGCCAAGTGCGGAAAAAGCCTAGAATCTACGACCCTAACTGAAAAAGAAGGAGAAATCTATTGTAAAGGTGAGAGAAGAAACAAAGGTAATGTGTTTCTGGCTCAAGGTAATGCGTTACAAGGGTGGGTGGTGAATTTATTCCTGGTTTAAGAAACTTCCAGGCTCCTGTCAAGATGGAAGTGGTCTGTAAGTCATAGCAACAGAGCTGAGGGATGAAATAAGTGTTACTGAAGCTGCTGATGTAGCTTATATATGATCTTTAAGGTCCCTTCCAACTCTAACCATTCTATGGTATCTCCATCAGGCAGAACTGAGTTCAGTCCTGGCTGTTACACTGCTTAACAAAAGGGTTTTAGGTGTTGCTCCCGATGGGGATGTTCTGGTGATTAACAGGAGGCAGCTGAGGGGCTTAACCTAGACAGTGCTGTTCTTAATTATTGAGCTGGAAGCCTCGGCCACTACCTATTTGTTTCTCTCCCAGGTTGTTATGCCAAGAACTTTGGCCCCAAGGGATTTGGGTACGGCCAGGGAGCGGGCGCCCTCGTCCATGCCCAGTGAGGGGGCATGGCTCTAAAGCCCTGAATGGCTCTGCTGAGATCCTGCTACAAGAAAGAAGAGAGTTTCCTAAATGTTACTAACTACTGTGAAACAGATACTAGTTACTGTAGTGCTTGGGCCATACACTCAGCAAATGGTTTGGTTTTGTTTTTTAAAAAAAAAGCACTGCTTTTTTCCTTGCTTTGTGTATCACACTGTAACACTTTTAATACTGAGTATCGATTCAATAAAGCTTTGCTTGTTGATATATCCTAAAGCCAAGCGTTGCACTCTTTGTCAGCAATAAAAGGTAAGTATTTTGGGTACTGAAGGGGTGCTTCAGGTGTGCAGGGGTGGAGATGGATACAAGGAAAGACTTGGTGCAGACTTTCTCCAGAAGCCCTGTGTGACTGAGAGCTGGACGTTGATGGCACTGGTTGTGGCCTTCAGAGGCGAGCAACAGTCCTCCCGCATCACACCATTACGTGCAGGTACAAGACAACTAATTAGTTGTCTAGTAATAAATCTTAATGCACTCCAGTAATAAATCTACTGCTCTGTGCAGCTGTGCATCTTGGAAATCGAGAGATTGTAAGTAGCCGTGTGCCTAAATGGAGATAGAGCCTCTAGGGAATGGAAAAGAATCTTTTTCTCACTGAAACATTTTGGTGTTGAGGCAGAAGCTGTTCTCTAAGCCAGCTGCAGATTAATACCCTCTCTACTCAGCAGCTGACCAAGCTCTGGACTACAACATCAAACTTGGGTTTAAGAGAAGTTTCTCTGACCTTTTCTCAGTTGTGTTACAGCCCTCAGTTCCCCAAGGAGGGTGGTGGCGCTTCAGCCTCTTGAGGAGGGTGCTGTAGGACAAGGTAGCTGTAGTGTGACAACAGAGCAGAATCAAATTCTGCCTTTAAACCCTCTGGTTGACAACGAGACTTGAACTCAAGTTGATGGGCAAGCAGTAATAATGATTAAACACATCCAATCCAGTGTAGGTCTCATCACTCTCTACAACTACTTGAAAGGACACAGAAGAGAGGGTGGTGCTGGTCTCTTCTTGCAGGTAATTAGTGATACAAGGAGAGGGAAGGGCTTCAAGCTCCAACAGGGACTGAACATTAGGAAAGAATTTTTCACAGAAAGAATGGTTGGGCATTGGAATAACCACGTGCCTGGGCAGCCTGAGTTGCCATCCCTGGATGTGTTTGGGAGTCATTTAGATGTGGTGTTGGGGGATATGGTGTAGGGGAGAACTTTGTAGAGTGGGGTAGGTGGTTGGACTCGATGATCCCAAGGGTCTCTTCCAACGTAGATGATTCTATTCCACGTAAACACACCAGTTGGGTAAAAGCTGTAAGAGTCAGGACCCTTGCCCCTGCTAAGGTGACTTAATTAGCAGTGCTTTCTCAATGTCTATGACTATGTCTATGTGTATGCCTTAGCCAGCTCTTGAGCGGGAAGCCTTACAGAAGAGCTTGGCTTCTTTCAGGGGCTGGAACAGCTCCCACCACGAGCCGAGAGCACCTGCAATAACTGCACTTCTTGTGAAGCGAGTGGGAGTCGCTGCTCCTCAACAGCAGAGCCAGGAGCAGCCCACCACGAAGTCCTTAGATGAGAATGAAGTCTATAAGCCTAAAACTGCGATGCAAAAATTCAGGGGTGGGAACTTTCACAGCGTAATTTCTGGAGCCACGTTCAAGACAAGACTGGGAACACTGCAGTGAAATAGCAAGTGTGTCAGTCGGACTGGGGCAGAGTTTCAAGTAACATCTACGACTGTGGTCTGAGGTAGTAAAGCAGTGCAAGCCAAAAGCCTAAATTAGAAAAATACATACTAGTCAAAATAATACACAAAGAGCATTTTATAGGGGTTAGCAGGAACAATGTGGATATGAGGAAGAACAGACAGACGGCTCAAACCGTGAGCCAAGAGCTTGTGCAGTTCACAGAGAGGGAAAGGCTGCAACTGAAAAAGACAACAGTAAGGCAGAAGCAGCAGACGTTTGGGGTGGGAGTGAGACCGTGGGCAATAGCAAAGCCCAGGAAACCTGGGCAAAATGCTTTAGTCCTGCTACTCGCACTGATGATCCTAGTATTTTTCTCCTAAAAAAAAAATCCAAACTACTTTTCTCCTCTACCAAGTTGACAGTTGTTCAGGAAGGGTTGATCCCCTCAGACCCTTCCAACCTGAAGGAGGACAGCTCTAACCCAGAAGCGGCACCCAGGCCCCCTGTGGCAGAGGACAATAAAACCAATGACAACATCCCCTTTCCGTAGCCTTGTTGCCTGATGGAAGCGCTTCCTCTTCCCAGGGATGGCATTATAAAATGCTGAGCAGCACCTTTTGATAGACAGAAATCAAAATAAGGCTCTTAATACACTACTGAGCAGAAGAAACTGTTCTCCATTAGTTGATGCAGCTACTGGAGTGGATCTAAAGCCCCCACACTCGCAGAGCTGGCAGGTGCAATTAATTTACACTGACAAAAACCAGGCATCTAACATATTGTTCAATTACCTATAAAAAAAAAAAAGCAGCTTTCAATTCTTAAAAAAAAAAATATGAACAGGAGAAATTATTGTATGTGATTTAAACCACTAAAAATCACGGGCTTTCCTGTCATTTCCTAGAGGGAATCACGGCAATAGCTCACAGCTTTACACGGCTCTACGTCTCAACTTATATAAATTAACCACAGAACGATAAGGAAATGAAGGCAACAAAGAAAACCTGTAACCATAAAGCCAATGTGCCTGTCAAGAGAAATTAATACCCTACGCCGAAGGTACTTTTTACTCAGTTACTGACAACTTCTCAGCAGCAGCAAAACACTGATGAATAAACGCTCAGCCCAGGCTGGAGTAATGCTTGGAGCTCTGTTTGTCTCTGGAGCCCCAGTTCCAGGAGAGGCTGGTTCTCAGAAGTACTTTTATGTCATGATCTGGAGATGTCGAGCAGTAGGTAGGGTTGGAGGCGATGTGAATAGGGCACTAAATTTGTAAGATGATGCAAATAAACTCAGCCTGAAGTCGGTGCAATTTTTGCTGATCTCCATTCAGCAGCCTAAAGTGGGTAAAACCCAAATGCACGCATTCTGCCTTTGTAGCAAAAAAAGTCTGATTTCACTTACAGGCAGCTCGTGGGAGGTGCAAGGGAGTGAACTCTAATCAAGCCATAATGAGGGTGCAGAGGGCAGACTTCTTCCCAAATCAAACAAACCAAGTAACCAGCTTTGGAGTCATCAGGAGCCCACCCATACCTCCCAAGAGCAGCAACTGCTCTGATGGAGCTCTGCAAATCTCCGACGGAGGCCTCCAGTGCAGAATGTTTGTTCTAAAAAAAGAAAGTTCCTTCCCCGACCTTTACCAGATAAGCCAAAGGGTGACCAGCAGAGTTGAGCCTGGGCCCAGCCTCACCCAAACCATCGCGTGGGGAAGAGGAGAACAGCAGCAACAATCTTCATTCAATGCCAATATTGAGCCCACACCCAGCAGAAAAGGCAAGACTTTTTTCTCCCCACTAGCTGTGCTCTCAAGTCCCAGCCTTGTACATTAGCACATTCTTGCTGGTTATAAATGTCCTGACTAAATTCTGTCCTGGCTGGTTACCTTGTTTCACAAAAAAATCTAACTTCAGCATAGACCAGAAGAGTCAAGGTATTCTGTCTGCTCCAAGTGCCACCTAGAAGCACACATCTTGCTCCTACCTACTAGTCCTATGTGGGTGTCCTGTTTAGCCTTAGAATACATCAAATGTCGTTATCACTAAATACATATATTTGACCACACACTTTCTAAAAAGCCGTTCTCCCCTAAGAACTGCCCCGAGAAGTTGTGGATGCCCCATCCCTGGAAGTGTTGAAGGCCAGGCTGGATGGGGCTTTGAGCAACCTGCCCTAGTGGGAGGTGTCCCTGCCCATGGCAGGGGGGTTGGAACTTGATGATCTTTAAGGCCCCTTCCAACCCTAACCATTCTGTGATTCTATGATAACTGTCACCTTGCCACCAACTTAAAAGAAAGGAGCACCTAGGTAATGACTGGTAACTATAACTGGTAGTACAAAAGGTATACTTTACCAAAACTGTAAAGTTGTTGTTTAGGGGATTCTGCATCAGCACAGAACTGGGTGAATGTTCTCCTTAAGGCACCTGGGAACCTTTCTGGGAACAGACTTTACCAAAATAAGATGCCAGACAGCAGCTACTCTCTCATGGCACGGCTTCTGAAATTGGGCAGAAACAGCACGCTGTGAAATCACATCCCAAGTCAAGACAAACACTGCATCTAAGAGTCAATATTTATTTGATTAATAACTTACAAAATTTAACAGATTTAATTTATGTAAGGAGAGCTAATTTATTAAACATTTTACAGATTTATTTTTTTTTGTTCACAATGTATTACATCAAGATCTCGACAGTATTAAAATAATACTTGGCACAGTTATAAATAAAGAATATACAAAAAAATCCATAGCTTAAAATGTAGTGATGCTGTTTTACACATTAATTGAAAAAAAAATAAAAATCTGGTGGACATCAAAGAATACAGAAACCTGCAAAGAAACAGCACATGTTTAGGGCCAAGACAAAATTCCCATTTATTCTACCTATGTCAGATTAAGTTGGTCTGATCTGCTGTTGGTCTGGATCAGCTTTGTTAAGTTTCAGAAGCAATGCAGTTTTGGTTCAACAAGTGAATTTTTAAGTTTGATAACTTGACAGAAAAATGCTGCATAGTTGGCTCCCCCCTGCTTGATTTCATGATTTCACATCAGACGATTCAGTGTTACTCAAGACAAGTTACCTTCACGCACTGGAAACTTCATTCCATCCCAAATCCATAGATGCAAGTTATTTTTCCCAACTACCTACTATTGCTCAGATTCTGCAGGTCTCAACAAAACTGTCACCAGAGAGCTATTAGTTAACGAGTAAATAGTGCAGAACTCACTACGTGCTACCAAAGGTCACCTCTTCTCCTGCAAACACTTTTTGACGTGGACTGCGTGACACAATTCATGGTGGTTAATGCTACTGGGCAACTAAATCCATGTGCTGAACTGCTCCTCTGGTGCGAGGCGATACTTAAGAAAGTGGATTGACCTTCTTCAAGTCAACCGATCCCCAAGAGAAATGGGAAAAAAGAAAATAATAGAACAAATACACAGAATATTACTGGTGATCAAAATAAACGACACTAAAGTTTTCATGCATTTTTCTGATTAGGAAAATAATAAAAAAAAATGTCAACTGTTTTCACTGAAATAGAACATGTCTTCATTAGGATTACAAATTTTGTCTGACAAAAATAGCAAAAGGTTCTTGCCACCTCTACACCCAAACTTCTCCCACTAAAACTGTGTCCAAGACGATGTTGATTTTTCCAGTATCAAACATTCGAGTACTCTAACGCTGCACTTCTGTAAATCCTGATATCTGGTACTTGCAAACTAAGTGTGTGTCTTGAGATCAATGAACAACTACAGAAAAAAAATGTTTACTTGCAAATACTGAACATCAACTATTTACAGTTTCACTGCTCCTCTTACTAAGGCAAGGGCCGGGAATACCACTAGATTGCTTTATTACCTGTAATCTGCATATTACAGAAAACGCTAATTTTGCCAAGCATCAAACATGCAGTGAATTTGCAGGGCCTATTAACAGCAATATTGAACATCACTAAAAGCTCATTAGATATCTTCCTACACTTTTTTTTTGTTTGTTTGTTTTTGGTTGAATAAAATGAAAATGAGCAGCTTTAAATACACTAAACACACACTCACAGAGAGAAAACTATTTGATAAATTATTTATATACAGATACACATTCTTTACACTGGTCTCAGACATCTGCTTTCAGGTCCCTCCCCAAACTCCCCTCACAGGTTTCTCGAACCACTGGGTTGCTACAGCACTTAGAAGAGAACTAACCTGATTCTCAGTCTCTCTGTAAACAATAGTTAAGGAAGCAGTGAACAACTCACTATGAGTATATGAAAACACCATAACAAAAAATCAGTGCATCACATTCAAGAAAAGCCCCTTTGGAATGCAATTTCGGATCATTCCTTACCTTCCAAACATATCTGTAGCATGAGAACTTAAAAAGAGAAATTAGGGGTGATTTCCATGTGCCAATACACCATCTTCTTCAGAACGTTACATTACATTTTCTGTGTGCGCGTGCGTTATTACGGGCATTTCTTAATTATCTTTTTTCTAAGTTTAGTTCCCATTATTTTACATCCAAACAAAACAAACATTTCAGACAAGTTTGGCTTATTCTTCTGCAGTTGCATTCAATTTAAAACTATCTTGTCCTTTTATAACTGAGATTTTTTGCCTTCACATCTGTGGTTTCCCCCGTGCAATTTCTCTTCCAACTATCTCCAATTACACCTCGCTGTATGAGGAACAAACCTAATAGTGAAACGTTTCTAGTTTGTAAGTTGCTTATACAATTACTTCAAAGATAATGATTTTTTTTCCATTTTTTTCCCTGAACATTATATACTGTAATCTAGTTTTACAGGTGTATCATGCACTTAAGCAGGGCTTTAAGGGAAGAGCTTCCCTTACCTGCGCAATTGTTTATTTCAGACTATATATAATCTCAGAACAGGGTTATTACAAGTATTTAGTTGTACCACTAACCGGTGGCAAAAACAATCACCAAAAAACGTGGGTAAAGCATTTTTCCTCAACGTTACCTGACGTGCCCTACTGCTATTACACGTTACAGGGGATTCCCACCACATGATGTTTATAACAGTATCGAAAAGCACATTTTTCAATGTACATAACTACAGAAAATCTGCATTAAAAAAAATCACATTACAGGAACTACAACATAGCCATCGGTGAACTCTGCATCATGAAATTTAGTTTTATGTTCTAGACTCTCGTTTCAGTGGAATTACTCATATTGGGAAATAGATTTTTCTGCTCAGCACAACATAATTACTTATGTCAATACTTCAATAATCTCATGCTCCATTGTGAAAAGACCTTAAATAAAAAAAACAACGACAAATACTGTGAATATGCTGTCGCGAATAATTCTCGTGTTAAGAACTGTTAAAATCCCTTTTTGATCTTCCTCCTCTTCCTTACCAGGTTTGGCAGTTTATTCTGTCCATTTTTACTCTTGTTAACAGAATTCTGATGAAGAGAAGGTACCTTAAGATTCATCATCAGCCCTACACATAGCATGCTACTCTTCAAGGGATGCGGATTCGAGAGAGAGAGAAAATTTTTCAGGCACCACTCAAGATATGATATGCTCACAGGATGAAGGTGGTGCTACACCAGCTGGTAGCCTGATCCTGAAGTTTGGTCATATTCTATTGTATACTGCCTTGTCCAGTCCACAATGACAGGCCGAAAAAGACCACAGCATCTGAATTCAAAGAAGTCTATAATGTTCCTTATGCAGCCATGGCTATAAACAGAACAGAAAGCACATGTCAGTAAGCAATATCACAGCTCACCTAACAAAGTACAACATTTTTCGTCTACCTGCAAATCTGACTCTTCACCCTTTAAGCTCCTAACTGTAGAAAAACCATTTGGATGAGAAGCATCTTAGTTCTTGCTTGATGAGCAAATTCTGAAATAAGTAGTCACCAGACTGATGAATGTTTGATCCCTGGACACAACCAAGACACTGACTTTTTTCCACTATCTACCAAAACTGTATGGAAAAATGTAGCACATTACTGGCAGTGCACCAGCATTATGTAGCAGAGCACAGTAATTCATGTCCCTGAGAGCTAAGCTGCATTGCACGGAGGGATGAAAGACAAGCCAGTATGAAGCGAATGTCTTCTTAAGAGTAATTTCCACTTTTATTAATAACTATTTCTGTCATAAATACTGGTTCACCAGCTGCAGGTCTATGATTAATTAAATTAAGAAAGCATTATGTGAATTAAATGAACTATTCAAGTGCTTTCTGCTGCTGAATCTATTAATTGTCAAATATTTAAGATACCTAAATCAAAATTGTAACATACTGTGTTTCAGCTTTTTTAACTTAATTACGCATGAGCTGAATAGATCACCGTTTTCTGGAAAAGAAGCTGATGTTATGATACATGCAAGAACAGGTCTAAGCAACAAGGAGATCACAACTACTTCATGCCAATGCTTCATCTGACAGGTGATGCCAAGTCAGTTATTTCAGACATCTGGTGTTATTTGCAGCAGTCATTTTTATAATAGCAGCTATTTTAGTGAAAATGATTTGTCAGCATGACATTAATTTGGGAATAAAACGAGTAGTTTTCTCCTATCCTGTGCACCACCTTGTGTTCTTCGGGCAAAATAATTATCTGGGTTTATTACAACTCCGATTTGTAGGAAAACTGTGACCATGCACAGATGCCTGTCTGCTTCTCACTGAAAGTTTTGTATGGAAAGATACTACAAAAAGATTACACAAAATTCTCTCCTGACAGAAAACCAGAACTGCAACAAGAACTCCTACCTCCTGTTCCCCTGGCTGTCACCTGAAAGAGCAGCAGCTCCCACCAGAGACACAGCATATGCAACAGGATGAGACAAACTTCTGTCCTTTCTCTGCTGCTTTGTAACATGCCCTCAACTCACCAAAACTCCGGCCTCATGCCTTCATTGATTTCCTGCTTTGGCTCCAGAAGCTGCTCTGTTCTGCTGCATTCCCACCCCAGTGCTACATCACCCCTGAGCTCCTCTCTCAGCTTGCAGCCTTGTGGCTACAGAAACCAGAATCCCAACCTACCCTTTACCTACTGCAACCCAAAAGCCCATGTCTCACCCATGTAACACCCGCTTCAGTTCCTGGGACATCCCACTTCCTTCCCCACCAATAGCTTTGCCTGTGCCCTTCTTTCTTTCCTCACAGTGGAAAGAGCAAAGGGAGCTGCTGCAGAGAGGAAATCCAACAGCACATTAAATATCAGTCAGGAGAAGCAATTGCCTGGTGTGGAAATGAAGATCCAGGTCAACATGCAATAAGTGACTACCTCTGGTTTGGGCACCTGATTTATCACAAGGATATTTATGTCCCCATATGTATTTACTGTGCAGTAAAAGATGACCACTGCTGGAAAGCATTCTTTTTTAATGTTTATTCATGCCCATGTAGAGTCACTACAAAACGCTTATTGCTCCCTTTAACTGGATTGAATGCATTACTGTAAAAATAGCCGACAGAATCAGCATTCCAAGTAGTGAAAATACAAGTATTTAGCTATGTTCTGTTTCAACAACCTGCACAATTCAAATCTATACAAAGCTACACAAATAAGAAATACGTTTACACTTTCAGACTTACTTGAATGGGCTTTCAATAGATGTGGTTGTAACTTTAAAGTGCTTGTATCTTCTTGCGTTCATTCTTTCATTTGTTGTGATACCCAAGCAAGATATCTGGAGACAGGAAAAAGAGGAAGCAATTAAGCTCACGAAAAAACATGCAAACAAGCCTTTTGTGAGGCAGGCTGAGAAAGGAGGAACAGATGTACTGTTTTATATTCCTTGTTTTGAAGAAGGAGGTTTTGGCGGGGGGGATTATCAGATCTCAACAGAAAACTCTATACAACAGCTGTACCGGATGGTACAAAAAGTTAAATTTTGAAAGTGATCAGAAATAAATCATGACCACTGAATTTACTGGGACTTCTTTGATCATAAGAAAGCGATGGCTTTACTATGTTGTCATTTGAAGAGTACTGTAAATAACAGAAAGATAAATGTAAAGTAACTCCTGGATCTAAGATAGTAGGTAGTGTTTTGATAATAACTCTGGCCAGTTCAGTAACTTTATGATAGAGAGGGGGGAGAAAAAAAAGAGCAGCAAGAGTAGGGGCTGTGCAGCTGCAAATCAAAAGAAGCAATTTAGAAAATAGCTTTATCAATTTCACCATTATGGCAAACTCCAAAGGGATTTTCCAAGAACACTCCTAAAATTCTTAGGAAATTCAGTAATATGCCCGTGTGTTCGGTTATCATTTTTCCAGGACTATTAAAGAATTCAAACTATAGAATTATTTTTGCTTGATGCTATGAGATGTATTTTGGCAAGTGGCATAATTCAAAGATGCATCTATACGCAGATCGTATTAACCAGGAATCCTCCATTGGGAACTTCATGTATCCTGATATAAGTATGATGGAAGGTTCTCCAGCAAGTCACATGCTTATTCTGCTAGAAGTCTGGTGTGTCAGACTGCCTTGAAAGACACTTTAAATGCATGTAGTTACCTCTGCTCATTTATCTTAGGCAGGAAAGACCACTAAAAGACTAAATGGTTCTCACTCACAAGATTTTGAAATTGATGTATGGTGTAAATGATGAATACAGCAGAGAAAGAAGGACAAAACTTCAATTTCCTGAAAAGTTTTACCTATGTCTTAGAGGATGATTTTTATTTCCAGGATGTCTGGAAAGATTAAATTGGTAAGTCTCATGGTTTGTTAATGATACGTCATAGTGAAAGATTCAAGTCATACTGAAAGGCTTTTAAGTCACACAGAGAGGCTTTCAGTATAACTTGTCTTTCCTTAAAAGGGATAAGAAAAACTTGGGTTTGGTCAGGTTACAGTGCAGTGATGTGATCAAAAATCACACTGAAGCAGTGTAAGAAATTACCGCATCCCCTCTGAAGTTATCACCCTCTTTCTGCTAATGACATACTGTGTTATTCCAACTTCGACCCACTGATCTTAGTCCTTATTGGCTTTCTCTGGTCTGTTTTGCCTTTTTGGCATTCTGACAGTGGAAAGCGGGAGGCAGGTAGTTTGACCTCTTGCAAAAAATAAACCAAAAAACCCACACACAAGTGAACGATGCCTAATGTCCGGAGAGAAGAGAAGCCTGGCTGAGAGACTGAACGCTTGGCTTTGCATTATAATTTAAATGACAGAACTATTTGAGATCCTTATGTCAGAGCACTACCAATGAAGAACCCCTCCATACCTGATACATCTGACACATGAGTAACACAGCCACCCACATGAAGTGAAAAACACTGTTCAGAAACATCCAAAACATCCACGGAGAACAGGTAGCAATCTGTGTAACGTAGGTCCAAAATCCATCCTTTGCATAACTCGTCTCACAGTGAAAACCCCAGTCTAGAGAAAAAAACAGAGTCAAAAACTATACAGGACATTTAAGATATATTTACTATACATCAACATAATGCCTACATGAGAATGCATTAAGTGAAATAAGAAAATGGCAAGGAGCTCCCTCCTCCTTTCCCAACTCTTTGAACACATGACCTACACACATACTTGCCTGTCATGAAGAACACAAATCTATGACAAGAAAAACATCATCTTCTAACTTAAAACATCCAATATAATCAATTATTAATATGCAGTTCAATTCCAGAATAAAAATATCTAAAACTCTGGTAAGGCAGAAACCTGTAAAAAGCCATACCAGGGGATTAAAAGAATTTATAACAAATTAAAAAAAGCCAAACCCCCACATTTACTTACAAGAGATACATCCATAAATCATCCAGCAAATCATAAAAAGCAGGAAGAACAGGTATCCCATAAAATAACGATGGTTCCCTGCTCCTAAAGTTGCACAGGAATAACAGGGATCATATTAGTACACTTTCAAAAGAAAGAGAACATTACATCAGAAAGTTTAATTACTTGCTTAGAAGTACTGCTTATTATTGTATACAGAAACTTACATAACTAACACTAAATGAAGCCAATATAACCTCAAGACAGTGAAATTAGCCGGTTTAATTATGAATTTACTTTTCACTTCTGACACAACAAAGCAACGTTTTATTTTCTTCAATTTCTGTGAAATTACAGCTGTCATTCACATAAATGCATTTCATTTGTAACCTCCTTCGTGAGTGCATAAAATCACTGATAGACAGTATTTAGAACAGTGTCAGTGACAGCTGCTGCAGAGCCCTAAAGAATCAGGAATTGCACATCAGAAATACTTTTAAAATTCCATTGGAATTCATCAGACTGCAGAGTTCACCCTCTTAACAGAAACAGAAATATGAAAAAAACCCACAACATCCCTTATTATTAAGCTAACTCACAACTCAGAACTTGTAAAACAAATACTTTTAACTGAACAGACAAGACCTAAAAACCTGGCTTCAATAATGAATGGGATAAAAAGTCATTCCGCTTAAGACAGAATTTATATGCAAGAAAATTTGGTTATTAAAAGACTGGCCTGTTTTTAACACTAACAGAGTTAAAAAGATGCCTCTTATGCGAGTACATCCTAATTCTGAAGCACTCAGCCTTCCGTCTGTTTGTGAAATATGTCCACTGCTGCACCCTTCCAATAGCTCTAGGCTCTAAACTAAACCCACAGAGATGATAATGGGCTCCAAAAGACTTGGCTGTCATCATCCACCAGCACAGTGTTTACTTCTTCATTATGTCAAATGTTTTGCCTGCTAAAACAAGAGCATCCTCTGGAGGCAGAAAATAATCAAGTGCTTTTCTCAAGTGAACTGAGAAGACTATATATAAATAAGAGATGAGGAAGAACACTCATACAACACAAGCTTGACTAAGCACAAGACATTTCCTTGAAAATCAAACAAGTTCCTTCAGACATAAAATATGTTGTAACTTTGCCTTCAATCACCTAAGAGCATATGAGAAACAATGTTGGGAATGTCCCTAAGGTATCGCTTTAATTTGCATTCTAAATTTCAGAGCTTTTAGGTTTCATAAAAGACTTTTTATAAAAAAATTGAAGGTAAACAGTGACCTAGACGTCCATCTGAGAGGCATCAGATGAGATGCTTCTTTCACCAGCACCTTCAATGATACTAAACCAAATTCTGTCTGTATTTGGTAAAAACATATGTGTAAGCATTTAAAACTATAAATGAGACAGGTAAAATCTTGGTCACAGTTAAAAAAAGGAAGACTTTGGAAAAAGAAAGTGGAGCAACTACCTGTCTCCTGTATCTAAAATAACATTTGGGAAAACCCAGCACAAGGCTACAGTTTCACTGGCAGGAACGTGGTCAGTTATCCCCACAACTTAAAACAATGCTGCAAGAATTGTTGCTGGTTTCTTTTATATGGTTGTGCTTATCATAGAATCATAGAATGGTTAGAGTTGGAAGGGACCTTAAAGATCATCCAGTTCCAACCCCCCTGCCATGGGCAGGGACACCTCTCCCTAGAGCAGGTTGCTCAAAGCCCCATCCAGCCTGGCCTTGAACACCCCCAGGGATGGGGCATCAACAGCTTCTCTGGGCAACCTGTTCCAGTGTCTCACCACCCTCACAGGAAAGAACTTCTTCCTAATATCTAATCTTAATCTCCCCTCTTTCAGTTTAAAACCATTACCCCTCGTCCTGTCACTAGACTTCCTGACAAAGAGTCCCTCCCCAGCTCTCCTGTAGCTCCCTTCAGATACTGAAAGGCTGCTATCAGGTCTCCCCGGAGCCTTCTCTTCTCCAGGCTGAACAGCCCCAGCTCTCTCAGCCTGTCCTCATTCTTTACTTATAAGTAAAGAAAATTCATAAATAAAGATAACTGAGGTTTTTACTGATGGAGTTATATTGAATGATTGAGATGGTTTGTTCATTTCTTATTTTCTCCCACTTTAGTTCAGAACAAATTTTACCGAGGGGAGAAAACTGATCACTCTTCTAAACCATAAAATAATTTCTTATATACACAAGACCTACCTCCTGAGTCACTGTTGCCAGAACACTAATTCAGTACAACCTCAGCGTAACCCATGTGACACAACAGTTTAAAATTTGACTCCAGCATTACACTATCACTTGAAAAACTAAATTTCCGTTGCAACTCTGCAATTTGTTTGAAATGTAACTACACATTTAATAAAATATCTTAGTTTTCTTTTTCAAACAAACAACTGTAAACAAAATTAGCTATTTTGATACTCCATTAAAAATATAAATATAATCACCTTAGGGACTTGCTTACTGTAATTTTAACTAAAATTTTGCAGGTGGTATGAAAATAATTTGCCCCGATTGTCAATTTATTTATTTTTCAAACAGTCTGCACTTCTTGTCAGCGTCTTCAAAATGGTAAAAATATCCTTTCTCCATCTCTTCATATGCCCAGTTTTATCCCTAAAGGGTTTATTTTAGCCTCTGTACACACTCTTACAATATTTCTCAACCCTATATTTAGTAAAATTCTTCTAACACATTCAAAGACGACTACATAAAACATTCCCAAATTCCACCTTTCCAGAAAGGCATGATTCATGTTTCCCTTTTTGGCAAACAGACCATGGGTGCTGTTTTAAGAATGGATTCTGTTTTGTAATCCTACGCTCAGAGTCACCATGTACCACTCGGAGAGACAGAGGAGCCATATAAGGTCATTTAGACCATCACTCCCTCCAGCTGTTCCCATAGTGTGATTTCTAACATGTTCTTCCCAGCATACTTTCAAAATGTCCCAACGTTTACTTTTACCTCAGCTATTCTGATCCCTACAAGATCACTAGTAGGAGAATTCTTTTTGTTTTTAAAAAAACAACATTTTCTTTACCTAAATTAATCCCATTACTCACTCTACCCTCTTAATACACAAATTGTAAGTGTTTTTATTCCTCATCCAGCAGTTTTTTATGCTTTTCACACTACTGATTAAAATACTGGATCTTTCTGTCCCACTGACAAGTAGTCCTCGGCCCTCTTGCAAAATAGTCACGAAACACTCTCTGAAAAGCCTATGTCCCCCTACCTTTTTTAATTGAAAATTTCAAAGTTTGTCATTGTAAAACATCTAAAATACAAATGAAAAGTCACTCAGATAGTAACATCAGTAGGAAATGCAAAGTAGAAGGGAGTGATTTAAGCCTATTTCTCTGAGACATCAGTGGTGCTCTATTACAATTCAAATTCCAGTTCTATTTTACTCTTGATCATCAGACCAAACTACTGTGACTATCCATTATTATATATATTTGGAAGGGCTACAATGAAGCAGTTATTTGCTGTCAGGTGTCAAGGAATCCAGATTCTAATTCACCCCCATGATTAAAGTTAGCTCTGCTTGTGTCCTAAAAAAACCCAACCAAAGAGTGAAGCAAGCTTCACTCATTTCCTAGCTGGAAAGTTTTCAGTGCTTCCCGCATAATAATAGCTTTCAAATAAGTTTCTCAAAAAATAAAACAGGTAATAGTAGCATTTAGAGACTTTATTCTTGTTCTATATTATTTTCTTTCATCGTCTCTGGAGCGAAAAAATTACTACCTGGCAGGTGAAAAAGAGAGAATACCTCAACAGGAAGTCAGTCATTCTGTATCTAACTGCTATGATCATTACATTTTTGAATACTTGTACTTCTGTATTAAATTACAAAATCATCAGCGAAGATGACAATTTTTTTCTTACACAATTGATAACAGTTGGTTGTGGAATCAGTGCATACCTTTTCTGTGAACATAAAAGGCATTTTAGCTTCGCGTTTTTTTAAGTACTAGGGTCTATGTTAATAAATATATATAGGTAAGGAATAGAATTGGACACAAAACAATTCTGAGGATGGATATAGATAGTAGACAGTACAAATGAGAATAATGCAGAGAATCAAATAAATAAAAAAAAATAAGCTCAGCATTACAATGCCTCTCCTTCTACCAAAAATATTCTCAAAATTTTTTCCTCAGACTTTGGCAGAAGCCAAGTCACTCTTAGAATGAAATGAGAACAGACAAAGCCCTACACAACACACACAGTTCATTTCAAAATTTCTCCCTTCTAATCTATTATGATAGCACTGTATTTTAGCAAATTACTTACCTACACAGTTACCCACCCACGGGCAGTGGTGATCAAACTTTGCTATACATCGATTGCATACGCCACAGTGTTTGGACCTCACTGGCTTCCGTATCTGTAATGGTTATTAACATTTGCTCAGGATAGCAAAAAAAAAAACCACAAAAAAACATCCAAACAAATACCCTGACATATTTATATACGAAAAAAACAGAATCACAGAATGATATGGGGTTGGACGGGACCTCTGGAGATCATCTAGTCCAACACCCCTGCCAACCCTCAACTTAAATGCAATTTGATTTTCTATTGTTGACCTCTTGGAGAACTTCAAACATGATGCTAATTTTTAAAGCAAACTTAGTTATTAAGCTTAATCTGCATACAATTTAATGCAAACATCTATGTATTTGGAATTTTTTTAATTTTTTTTATTCTTTCATACAAAGTTCTCCTATGCCCTCCAGCTATTGAGCTTTGTGTAGCAACCAGTTTCATTTCAGCTTTTTTACAATGGAAGTACGGAATGAGTTTGAGTTCCACAATTTTGTCAGTATCATTCATCACCGAGCTCTAATGTAAAGTGTTCCAGCTTATTTTCTAAAGACAGAAATATGACTCAACAAATGGAACTCAGAATTAAATTACTCCCAGCAATTTTTTTAAAAGGTTATGTTTTGAAAGAAACATAGAATGCCAATAAAAGAACTGATATGAAGTGTTTTGAGATATGTATGTATATACACACATTGGTTTTAAGGTGTCACATCTGCAAATAATTTTTGAGACTCAATTCTGGAAATAGTAACATTATTCATGTTTTGCATAGGTCAGAGCACTACAGCGTAATACTGATAACCTTGATAGTTTTCTATTTACTAGTTAACTTTCAAAAAAAGAAGCACATTACATTTACTATGGTTACTTCTTTTTTCCTTAAGCAGTTATTTCCTCTTAAATTTTCTGTGGTGAAACTAATTATTAACTACTACAAAAAAGGTATTTGCTCACAATTTGACAAGCTTTACAAAACCTAAGATTTCTTTTCCCCTCCTAATTACAGCCAAATTGAGAACTACAATCAATTTTTGGAACAAAGGAGTTACAGAGGTGGGGAAATGTCACCTTTGACTTTCATAACTTGTCATCAGGTGTATAACCAACCACCCTGGTAGACAGATTGAATACTTAGATTTTGATACTAGCAAGTTATTTCCACAGTGACACTTTTTTCCTCTAATTATTGCAAGGTTTTTTTGTGTACAGAAATATTATTTATTGAAAACTTTACTTAAAGATTACAAACAAATTTTTCCCTAGTTTTGGCCTAACACGAAAAAAAAAAAAAATCAGTACTGCAAATGATTAAAAAAATACACTACCAAACAGGTACTGCAGAATATACTGAGGTCCAGGCTTCCTGTCTCTGCAAGTTCTACTATTGTCTGCAGAAAAACAAAAAGGAAAAAAAAATAATTAGAATTTAGCATATAAACAAACGCTGACAACCATTGTCATATAGCTGTTTCTCAGACCCACAGTTGTGAACTCTATTCATTTCAGGTATTTTCCAGACACAGGAACAACTTAAATTCAGTTCAATCTGATTTTAAACCTACACAGTCAAATCAATACGCACATTTACTTCCAAACTAATTCTAGCTTATACTTATTCCTAGTGTGTCTAGGTTTAATTAGAGAAAAATCAAGCTTCTATTCATTTTGATACATTCACACAGTTTGACTAACCTGTTGTTAAACCTGTTAAAATTAATGCAGCTGAACTTCCAAACACAAACACATAAGATTAGACAACAGGACCAGACAGTCTAGAAACCAGACTTTTTGTCCAGAGGTAGCCCATCAAAATCTTTAAACCTATATTCACTTCTTTCCTCAGATACCAAAGCTTCAAGAAAGAAAAGAAATAATGCAAACCAAACCTCCTCTTAGAGCTATGCTTATGGGTCAAGTGATACATGGAGTTAGGTATCAGTTAAAGCATGACTGTGTCCTCACCCTAAATTACAGCTTTTTTTTTTTCCCCCCCCTATTTGTGTACACTTCTTAAGTATCCACTTCATTGTTGGAATAGAAAGAACCTATTATTCCATGAAATGATTTCCAATAAGTTTTAAAATTCAGCAAGTGAAACCATGCCATGTGAGACTTAAATGACATTTGCAACATATGGAAAATATCCTGAAAACATCTTTTGCCAGAATAGCCTTCCTTGAACCAGAAGGAATTTGCTCAGCATAAACAGCCTAATGGCAAATAGATTCATCTACTGCTGCCTTTCAAACCACGTCTATCTTATGCATCAACAGGGCTCCTCACTGCAGAAGCAACAGAATAGCCCTTGCAACTATCTTCTCATCATAGCAATATAAACATAACTACCTTAATTAGATGATAACCACTAAGGTGGGTATCTTGATAGACGTCACAGAAGTTTCCCATCAAAATATTATACTTAATAACCTGCCAGAAAAAATTTATGGAAATTTTTCCTCCAACTGAGCAGTAAGAGCTACAGTCAGGAGTGTGCAGGTAAATCAGTGTCTTATTCCTTCCCCTGCTGATCTTGGGTAAACAAAGAATAATCTTTACTGTTTTTCTAACACTTTTTAACTAAGCTCTGAAAGTTGGACTATTTTTTCTTCTCACTTCTTGTATTTCCACGTGCTGTTGGCCCAGTATTCTTGTCTCCACCAATGCAACCCTTCAGATTCCCTTTCCACCATTCAGATGCCTTTTCACATCCCTCTTGCATCTTGCCAACTTCAGTATACTCTACACCCCTTTCTCATCCCCCCTATCAGCCCCTACTGCTCTAACAGTATTTCCCACTACTTGAAATTAGAGAATCTCCCTCACAATAACCATCTTTGTAAAGAAACCAGATAAACAGAAAGTTAAAAACCCGACAAGACAGATCTACCATGATTTTAATGCTTCCAATGTAGTTTCTGATACTTTCCTATATTTCGGACAATTTAATAAACTGTCCAAAACTTATCATGCCAAAAATTGTCATGAATTCATAAATAGTTTATAGCATACTCTACAGACTAACAAAATGATGCACGAAAGAAAGTACATGGTGTGATGCTCTCTGCTGACTTCAGTATTACCCAGAAGCAAGCCCAAAGCTCAGCAGAACAGAAATGAACAAGCGCAGAGCAATCACCTAAATATAACTCTCCTTAGAGATTACAGCATAGAGACTTGGGTTTGTAAACATTTGGTCTATTTTCTGTGCTTCTGAACTATTAATATTTGATTTTGAAAACTTGGAATTGCTTATTTCTTATCTATTGACCTATTTTAAGAGCCAACTTGGGTTATTTTGTAACACAGAAGAAAGGACATGACACACCAGTAGAATAAACATCTGAAATTGTTGCTTACTACACATTTCCAGACATACTTAACTTGGTCATCTGGAATTAAAAGAATTTTTTCGGTTGCTTATTCCAAAGCTAAAGGCTACCTCAACATAAAACATTTGGAGACATGAGAAAGCAATACACTGCCGAAAGGTAAGACATGCACCCCACAGTGGTTTATGTCCCTAATAATAGCTTATTTTACATTTTGGTTAGCTGCAATGTAAGACATCCAAAGCATTCACAGACTGCAACCGAAGAAGGTGCACTTCACAATTCCTACCCAGTTCAGCAAAGCTTTTGTAACCGCACTTAACTTCTTAAGCAAGTACATCAAACGAATTGCATATTTGTACAATTTGCTGAACACGAACCGAAGAGCAGTTGCTGACTCTTCTATTTAATTTAGTCCAGTTGCAGAACAAGAGTTTAGCCTGGACCTTACTTTGGCCAATTTTCAGTAACAGAAATGTTATTTGCAAAATAAATCTGCACATTGACTCTTAACTCCATAACAATTTATCAGAGAAAAAAAAAATTCATGTAAGCTATCACAATCATCTTTTAAAGGCTATTTTATGTTGATCACTAAATAAGGCCATAATTCCAACTATTTGCTGTCAATTCACAAAGGCTGTTTCACAAATGAGTGTGAAGAACCACCACAAAACTCACTTTTGGTGAGATGCAAGTTACTAGGAAACTTGCCCAAAATGAAACAAACAAAATGTTTCGGCTGCTTGTACGATTTTGCAATATTAAACGCTGACTTTGGCTGCTGTACTTCAACAATTGAGTCTGGCAATGTACTTCAACAACAACAAAAAATAATGCATTTAAGATGCTGACACGATAATCTTATAAAGTCTTAGAAAGATATCATTAGATTACCCATATTTTCTCTGATATTTAAACCAAAAGGAAAAAATACCACCCTGATCCGACTGCCTGGGGTTTGGATTCTTTTTATCCTCATATCCTTTTATCCTAATACTTTTCGGGACAAAGTTAAAAAAAACCTGGAGGCTCTTTAAAGCCTGGAAATCTTTTTTTTTTTTTTACAATCAAATTAACTAACACTTATCCCATAATGAGTCATTAGTTTCAGTAAAGTAAAATTCTGAAACCTCACATTTTCATTTTCACCCAAGTGCTTTTTAAACTCTTTTATCTAGAAAATCTTAATTGTGATTTTTTTTTACTCGAAATGACCTACATGTAACTTTGGACCCGTAAGCACTTGAACATATATTCCAAACGTAAAAAGAGGAAACCTGGATGAAAACTAAAAGGAAAAATTTTTCATCATTTACAACCTTTCGTTATACAAAAATGTATTGAAATTTCAAGTACTGAAGAACAAATTACTCTCTCCAACTGGTGGCTGGCTGCTAAAGCTGCAAATTTCCCATATCTCACGGCCTTACCTTTTTCTTTTGTTCTTCCGTGGCTTTGATAATTCCTGGATCTGATTTCCAGGATTTTCCAAAATTGTAGAAAAGTGCAACGCTATTAGCAAGGAATGGAAGATGTATAAAGAAAAAATTGAGATGTGTTCGGAGTCAAGGAATCTAAAGTTTAAAATCAAATTTCCTCTCCAAAATACCCACTGATAAATCTGAAATTAAATTTAAATAAATTTAATTTCTCTGAATGCCTTTGAATCACTGTTGTCTGAAATAACAAAATTCAGTACTGTTGCAAGAACTCAGTATTTTCTATTCCTCAAACTTGAAAACTTACTTTTCAAAACGCTGACCTTCTTGAGACATTCCTAAAGCACTTAACCTTCTAAAGAATGAATAATGATAGTTCAGTTTTTGTAATTATTTTCCCTTTAAAAGAAATGAAATTCCATTAAATTTATCTTCTTAAAAGTATTTCCTGTTTTCACAATAAACATTTCAGAGCTCTATTTATAAGATAGTAATTTGACTGCCTGTGTCTTCAGTGGCTTGAAATTCCTGTGAGATCAGAGAAAAGACTGTTTGTAGCCATAGAAGGAATTGGGCTGCAATGGTCACCACTTCATGGCAATCACATCTCCACACCACTTATCTCCAAGAAAGGTACTGTCTGATACCTCATCCTATTATAAGGAGATCCCCGTACTTTACATCAATGAAAGCTATTTTTAACATACTAATGCATCTAGTACTTACAAAACCACAGGATTTAGTATTCTCTTCAAGTGTTTACAAAATCAATTACCATATAAAGACAGCAAATAACCATTAGTTTTAAAATAGATTTCCTGTGTTGAACGACTTGCCACATATCATGACTAGTCTTACAACACTTGACGTTTCTTCACAAAATTAAGACATTTTTCGGCAATGACGTCGAAAAGCCAAATGCTTCATGCAAGCCTTGTCCACAAAAGGTGGAAAATTACTTACTCTGATAAACTTACAACAGATCTGACTAAAGATACCCGTCAGCTGTCAGTCTTAACCGACTGGAGTGGCAGAAGCCTCTGCAGCATTATCCAGGCAAAAAGGACCATTATTACCCAGGCACAAATCACTGCACACTCAAATCACGTTACATTCCATGTAACCAAGATGAATATTTCTCTCTACGTTGGCAGTCATTAGAGCTTCTATAATTAAAGTTTACTATATTGTGTGTTTGCCTGACAAAATTCTTCATATAAGACTTAAAAGCAAGCACAATGTGATATTTCGTACTGAGTTGGTAAATAACAGTTTAAAGACAACAAAACCAAAAATGTTTTTGCATGCTTTGATTGAAACAATTGGATTTTGAAGTTAGACCATACACTGAAATATATTCTACTATATATACACAGAAGTATATTCTATTCTGTTTGACTATATTCTTGGAAAAAATGTTTACTGAAGGTATTAAGCAGTATTAAGAAAAAAATTACAAAAACTATTGATAAACAAATTTACATGGTACAGACACAAGCAAATATTAAATGAAAAAACCCAGAATTTCTATAGAATAACAGTATCTTAAATCCTTCCATAGTGCGCCTGTGATGCGAAAGAACCAGGAAATATGAATAAATTCAAGTAAGGCCTCTTTCTTACTTCTAAAATGCTAACAAAGTCTCATTGTGTAACCTGAAGAACTTTTGTTTTCCTTCTGTTGAGGGGAAGAATTTGCTGTGAATTTCTAATAAAAGAATACTGGCAAGTTAAGCTAAAATTTTAATCATGTACCTTATATAGTAGAATGTTATTATTAACTCACTAAAGGCTAATTAATCTTTCCTCTAACAAGCTGTTTCCAGCAAGTTCATTGTAGGGGGAAAAAAACCCCACCAGCTACACTATAACCTAAAAAACTTTACAGTTCTATTTGATACATTACAGATGAAAAGCTCTGACCTTAATATTTATACGATCTAATTTCTTCCTATTTTTGTTCTAAAATTGCCTGCTGCCAAGAATAAGACGGTTCAGCTTGTTTGTATAGCTAGAGACTATATTTTCTTTAGAATATAAAAGTATCAGCAGGTTTTTGCGACAACAATGAAAAATGGTTTTTTCATTAGAAACACCTTAATTAGACATCTGTTACAAACAATAAAGGTACAATTGAAAAAAAATTATATGACCCATTTCTAATTACTACACGTCATGTCTAGACTGTTAAAGAAGATAGGGGGAAAGACAATTTATTTTCTATCCAGTAAAGGAGTTTTTATAACCTTAAAGTTCTGGAATTGTTTTTTTTTTTACCGACTAAAATTTGGACAACCTGTGTGATGAAGCAGCTGTCCATGGATCAAAGCCACACGAGTAGAAATTCAGTATGTAGAATTCTTCTGAACTTTCCCTTCCTCCATTTTACTCCATAAAATACAGGGAAAGCATAAGAGGCTCCCCACAGAGTCTAAGTTTGGGTTTTCCTTTTATCACGACGGTGTCAGGTGAGTGCAACACTGACACAGTGTAAATGGTGGCAGATGAGGTACTTCTGTGCTGAGGACAGGAGATGCTGGCAGAGTACATGAGAAAGTGAAGTACAGATGAGCAGTAACTATGTAAACAGAGAAAGACAAAGCCAGCAGTATTTTTTCATTAGTACCTTCAAAAAAAACATTTCTCCTAAGTTTTAAGCAAATCTGGGGAGAAGGGATGAAAATCAACCAGAGAAAGTTAGAATTCTCTTCTCCAGTACATTTCTAGCATCTGGTGAGGATAAACAAGTCCAACTGTGGAATCCATCTCACCTACCTTAAATCACCCAGTATGCCTTCAATACACAATCGAAAGGAAAAAGCTATGTCCAATCTATCTTCAGTACTGAGATATTTAAGTCAGAAAAGCAGTTGCTGCTTTTCTCCACTGGCTATGAAGAGAACGTAAACAACTAACTTAGCTATGGATGTCAACACTAGAGATATCTAAAATTATGGTTAAGGCCCCTCTGAATTTTACTTTGAAAGAGATTTTTAGCAACTTTGAGCAACTTTCAAAACTCTCCATTCTCAAGAAACCTTTGGAGGTTTGCGTTAGAATTGGTTCTCCAGAGAGAGTATCTAGTTTTATCTTAACATCCTCATTTACAACTACGCAAAGAAAAATACATTACCATACTAAGGGCTGCAAAATGCACGATACAACACGCGTCCACCTTCTGTCCTGTCACTAAATTGCTGTCTTACGAGTTTTCCCTGCTTTTCACTGTGAGAGGCAACGCAGAAACACCCATGAAACAATTCCTACTTTTAGTCTTAACCAATATCCTTTAACTATTAGAACAAGTACAACGGGCTGAAAATTAATCCAGCCAAAAAGACCACTTCATTAAAAAGAAAATTAAAACCAAGCAAGCATCCCACAACCCATGAGTGAGGTAAAGGTGCTGTGAGCTTATGTTTCATCCTGAACTATTTTCCTCACACGTGCAGCTTCCCACTATCACAGCTACATCACACAAGAGTCTGAAAACAAGCCAAAGTGCACATTATACACCAAGATGATCCCTCCAAGTAACTACAAATCCAGTAAGAAAGTCCTTTTCCCCTAAAGGGAAAGATCTGCAGCCAGTGTAAGCTGTCAGACCAACACATGCTAATGAACCTGGCAGTTCCTGACAGCTGTACACCTGGATCCAAGAGGTAGATAACACCAGATAGCTATCCAAGAAGCCTCATTTGACTAGCTATTCATTAGACAAAATCAAGTTTTAATCAGCTGAAGCTCAGCTAAAGCTCTCTACCTCCATCTACCATAAAGAAAATCCCTTTGCTTGCAAAAAAACCTTAGTCATTCACTGCCATCTCCCCCATTCTAGAAGTTTGTTTTGGTTTTTATTTAGAAAAAAAGGGGTTTGACACAAGAACTGAAGTTCTGGATACCTGGGTCTGGAGTGTAGATTTTTGGGGTCTTTTGTTTCTCTAGAGACATGACACCTGGCTTCTTTCTTTCTGCATGCATGCATGCAAGGCTTTTTACTGTTTCCCCGAAGCTAATTTTGGTAACATGAACATTGGGGGTTTTTGGTTTTAGCTGCTTAACTGTACCAATTGGCTTGTTACAGTTTTTAAAGCACTCTGCTATTGTAACAGCTTTGTGAAAGCATGAACATCATCAGGAATTCACTTATGCTCAGTTTTTAAAACGATCCCTAATTGAAAAAGTGTGGACAGTTTGCTTTCTTTCACCTAAGCCCCACCAACATGTGAAGTATATCTGAAATAAGATCATCAATTCAGTATTAGTCAGTGATAAATTATTTTAAAACTTATAACATCTCATTACCTCAGCACTGCAAGAAGCATGCTATACCAAAAAAAGTTTAATTAATGAAAACTGCACACTCCCATTTGCACCAAATGGAAGCAGTAGAACAAAAAAAAAATAAAAATACAGTGATTATTTTGGGTTATAGTACGCCCTGACATCTTAGAAAAACAGAACAGTATAAGAACCTTCTGACATAACAAGCACTATTTGTTCAGCTGGAACTGAAAAGACTGTATGAACAACTCAGATATGAACTCCATACATGTGCCCTGAACTTTTACAGGACACAAGAGAACGTTCTACCTACAAATACTAATGAAAAAGAATAAAATGAAATTCTAGTCTCACGTTATTAAAAGTGTACTTTTAAGACCCTTTATTTCCTTTTCTTTAAAAATAAAACTAAATTAAAATACGGTGATTTAGTATGTAGGATTTTTGAAGTTTCCCCCACCCCTACTCTGCAACCAGTAGAACATTACAATACACTAACGGAGCAAGACATAACTATCCTTTGTTATGGACAAAATACAGCTTAAGGGAAGTGGCAAAGCTGCAGCATAATAGCGGCAGGAAAGCACAGGACCATAGAGTCATATATATCCATAAATACATAGATCATAACTTCCTCATTCCCACCAAGAATAGGATTTCTATTTTAATAAATATAACGGACTCAGAAGCTGCTGAAAAAAAGCCAATACATGGAAACATTTACAATAATTCAGTACACTCATCTAAAATGCTCAAATTTACTTTCAAGACTGGTCTTCTAGAACATACATTATAAAGTCTTAGAATTTTTAGACTTATTTTTCATGTGACTATGAAATTCAAGGAAATGTACTGCTAATCTTTGGGTTTGTTTGTTCTTTATGACACGTTGTTTTGCCTACCCTCTTATATTTCATTACCACTAAACCCAGAAGACCAGATGACCTTCCAGACATCTTCTACCTATCTACTAGAAGAAAATTCATACCAAGCACCTGAATATTAAAGTAACACTTGCAATAATTAAAACTGTTATATTATTAATAATATAAAGTTCCAGTAAGGCAATTCATGACAGTTGCTTAATGTTAGAAATATTTTTTCCTATGCAATAGATGGTCAGAATTTGTGAAGACTACCAGGACATGTTTTATCACTCAAACATTAAGGAGGATAAAGTAGTAAACTGCTCTGCTGTAAGTAATCATATAAAGCTGTAAAAATACAAGAATCCTTTGTCCAACTACAATGCTGTGCCTCATGCTATAAAAATAGAGCAGGCATGCAACTTCTTTTTTCCAATAAAGCTACAGGGCAATTTTCCAGAAGGAGAATGAATTTGGAATCTTATTACAAACACTTCCAATTAAAAATCATCAATTAAAGGAAGACAGCCTCGAGCACTAAGTGTCTAAAACTGCTTGTCACAGAGAATTGTGTCAGCTCTAATGAAAGCAATTAGGAACTGAAGTTTTTAGACTACTACTTCGGTGTACAGCAAGACTGCTGCAAAGGTTTTGAGGCATCTACCTTAAATTACAGAAGCAGTACACTATTTTATTGACATTCTGAAGTCAGACTTTATTAGGTCAATTAACTGTCTACAGTTACTATTTCTAGTGGACAGTAAACATTATTCTGTGACAAGAAAACCCCAAACTTCAAGTTACATTAATCAGAATGACTAACAGAACCAAAACCTAGGCAAGTTGGTACAAATATGAAGAAAACATGAGCTTCAGGATGAGCTCCCAATTTACCAGCCTCAAGGGACAGCTTTCTATATCAAGATAGAGGCCACTATCAAGTTGTGTTTGCTGTGCAGACACTTTAATATGGTCAAGGACTTTGATTTAAAGCTGCACACGTTCTTAGATTTGGTTCACCCTAATATTGTCTTAGCACAAGAAAGACTTTCACAGTAGCTCAACATTTGCAACCCGAAACATGTAGTAGTAGCATTAGCACGTTTGAGTATATGAAGAAAACCTATGAGGTATGAAGAACTGAGACTCAGAAGGGAGATGGTGTAGTTGTTATAACTTCTATCTCAGAAACCTATATTTTACTATTTGCCAAAAGTCAGGTTTCCCTAAAAGATCAGAAAAGCAATTTCAGGGTAGAGGCATGACATATTTAGACAGCTCTACTGCTTTCCATAGACACTGGAAAAGTATACTTCCATTTTTAAGTATTGCTTTTGAAAATGTTTTTCATATTAATTTTGTACTTGCTTTCTTCATTCTGCAGTTACTAGTGAATTTAATTGAGTGAAAACATAGAAAATCAGGTCTGACTGAGAGAGACTGGTAGTAGGACCAGCATTTTCTAAATAACTATCTCAAGACACACTCATGCTAAGATGGATAGAAATATTTCATTTCATTTTTTACTTAACAGCTACTGGATTTTCATTTTGTTTTTTTTAAGGAGGAATTAGCAGCCATCTCCAGTGACATGAGTCTGCTATAACTCACATGAGCACCTTTGCAAACACTGTCAGCATGGAAGCCAAAGGCAGCCTGGAAGCAGGGTCTCTCCTCTCTGTTCTCAACCCAAAAACATGAGGCTGATCTATCTGACATTGGAGAACATACTAGCAAAATGATAAAAGGGCTGCGCTGCTACTATCCTATTTCAGGGTAATTCTTCCAAGGACAAAAAGAAAAACAGTTTCTAGAAAAGTCAAGCCAACATTCATCATAAATATTAAGTCCACTTCAACTATTTACAGCTATAAGAATGCATTAAACATTTAATAGAACATTTGATCCTTATTTTGCTTTCGTGGGTATTGTATTTACAATACCCAAGCAAGTTGTTTAAAAATCTTAATCTCTTCCCCTAAGGCGCATAACTGACATTCTTCAGTGAACTCTGAATCAATTTTTACCCCTGTAAGAAAAAGTCATATCAAGCAGACAGTCAAAAACATAAAAAAATGGGCATACACAGAATCTCTATACTCTAGGATTGCTACTGCACACATCTTCAAAGACTGACAACACAGCTAACAAATATATCTAACGTTTGTATGAAATGGAATTTGCAGTACGCTTAGGAAGAACCAGCTACAAAGCTAATTCCACTGGAGTTGATACATACCATAAAACTACCTACTGCTTTTCAGTGTATAAAAATGCAGTCAATTACACCTTTCCAACTCACAGCCAGAGCATATTTTATAGAGTTACTTATATTTTCCCCACTTAAGAAATTGGTAAAGCACAGGAGATTTTGCAGTTTTGAGGAAAAATCACTTGCTTCAGCACAGCAATAGCATGCACACTTTTAGAGTGATAAAACAAGTATCATCAATACAGATCAATACAGAAAGCAATGTTTAATGGAGACAGCCATTTAAAAATTTTAATAAGTTTATTTTTATAGGATATATCTAGATAATACCTCATACTACTAACACGAAAAACTACTACTTCTTACTGTACACAAAAAAAGGATATCATTCCAAAACCAGAAGAACCACGTCACATACATCCAGAATTTTGTTGCCAAGTATATTCCAAGAGGCAGTGCACTGTGCATGGAGTGATCAAAGAATGACCTGCAAAGTAGGAGCAATGTCACATGTTAAGTTTTGACTTAAAAAATTTAAATCCTGAATTACTACTACTACCGAAACCCACTTCCTGTTAAAATAGGTACTATATGAGATACTGCAAAATCCATCATAAAAAAAAACCAACAACAATCTGTGAGATTCCTGGCATAAAGCATGGATGCCAGTTGCAAACTACATTTATTTATGAGATTCCAGTGCCAAAGATACGTTGGAAACCCATGCAATGGTAACGACACGTTGAAATTACTTCAGTAAGAAAAAAGCTTAGGAGACCTTGGTGTTATCAGCCTACATTCAAGAATCCGAAATATTTCAAGTATCTTTAGCTTCTGTTACAGTTGCCAATAGAAAGTTTGGAAAAAAAAAAAAAGATTAATTCATTTACCATATAACTAAATTTGCCAAGTTCTAAGACAAAATGCTGCTACTTAAAAAAAAAAATAAAGGCATCAAAATTATTTTCACCTTTTTATACTCTTGCATTTTAAATAATATTCTAAATAAAGTTAAATTTAGTTGAGACAACTAGATGAAAGACTAGGCCACTCCATACTCAAGAAAAAAAAAAATTGCTAAAGATATCAAAAGTCACACTCTAAACTGCTAAACTCCTCAAAATAAAGGTTTTTCCATCATCCGCCTCAACTTCCTTACATTGACGCATTTTGCTTTCTGTCCTGCTGGTGCCCTCAGAGCCACCACAGACAAATGTGTGCACTGTGTAGCTCCTGTTTCATTCATTTACTCCCTTGCAGCAACTGTCTCTTCTCTCATGGAAGTTTCTTAGGTCTTTTGAGAAAATCCTGTAATGAACATGAGCTAAAATGGCAAGTAGTAAGCAAATATACATTTGGGGACACAGTAATTTCTTTCAGCCATTTCTGGGCTTTTTTTTTTTTTTTTTAATGTGAGTAGAGCAGAAAGGAAAATACAGCTAAGCAGACTAGCTAAAATTCAGCAGGGGAAGGAAATAGTAATAGAACAATAGCAAACATTTCATTCAAACCTGGACTTTTTGGAAAACACTTCAAAAAGCATTTAGACCAAACATCAAAGGATAACAGAAAGAAAACACTAGTCCTGAACACCTGTCAGGTAGGTCAAAAACAAAAAACCTGACAGAACATTAATCTTGAGAAACCTGAAAAATTGCATTATGAAACAAATTTCTTGGGGGAGGAGGTCAGCAAACTGCAGAGTCTCAGACAGGACAAAAAGACCAAAAAAGATCATCTCCAAGATCCTGCAGCAGCAAAAGCTTGATGACCTCCACACCCTCCCAGTGTACTAAGGCCACTAAGATTCTATGAACTTGCTTTAAGGAACAGATACATTTTCTTTTCCTCTTTAAACTGAAAGGAAGGAGAAGCAAATGCTTTTAATAAAACATGACATTCAAGGCCAGAAAGCTTGTATGTATTAAGACATAGTAAGTTCTTCTATACCTGCCGCACTTGACAATGAAAGCAGAGTCTATAGATCTTGAAAAATCTGTTGGAGTGCGCCTGCATGTGTGTGTGCATATGCACATGCATTTACACATAAAGTAATCACAAACAACTAAAATTCTTTATGATCAGGTAACAAATGAAAAATATTAAAAGCAGCCTTTTTCTTTAGTCAACCCTTTCCACAGCAGAAGTTACAAAAGCTGACTCTGACTTAATTTTTCTTCAGATGCCTCTGGAGATTTAAATTCTTAAAGACTGGGCTTTAACAGCAAGCATGCACATATATTTTTTCTATTCCTTTCTAGTAACTTTTCTCTTGATTGCTTTCTTCAAAATTCACGCTGATGATTTTGCAGACAGACATTCAGCACCCTCCTCTGGAGAATGACTGGAATTTCTGTTCTGCTCTTAGTTTCTATTAGCTCAGTGATATTCACCCAAGGTAATTCCATGGCTATTTGCAAGACAATAGGACATTAAAAGAGTTCTAGATACACAAGATCTTTCCCACGAATAGTAATAAAAAAAATCCAACAAAAAAAATAATGTTGCGTGTCAAAAGGCACACAAATAACAGAAAATTAAGATTATTAATCCAATAAAGATGCCAGCAAAACACTTCACATGTGCACACTAAACAGTGTCCTTGTAAAACACTTACTTTGAAAGAAACTGCACCATAGCCCAAACGCCACCATACATCAGCCCTTTAATGAGCCAAGAATCAATGTCTAGGTCTGCTATAAACCCAACCAGCCAAATTACTAGGAAAGGAGTTCCCAGCATCACCTTCTGACGGAATTCCTACATAGAAAAAAACAGCAGTAAGTAATTCTATTTTTAGGAACAGGTTGTATAATAATATTCTACAGTAAGTAGGACAGACCAAAAAAAATAATTATATTTTCAGAAGCTTGACATACGAGGGGAATCTTCATATATTCTTGTCATTACTATACTGACATATCTTCAACCTACAGGCAAGAAAAAAAATAGTCCCAAAATTTCATAGTAAATCAATAATCTTACTCATTTATCTACTTCAGAAGAACTGTCTTCTAGAGACTTTATTGTTATTCCAGAATAAGGGCATGAGTAGCTTTTTTTAAAGATTCTGTCAAAGTGTATGAACATAGCACATGGCAAACTTTAAAGACTGAAGTTACATAAGTAACAGATAAAATCATACTGAAGCATCTACAAAGACAGCTTGGACTTTCTTTGTCTTATACTCTGTGGGAACAATTCCTGTTGAAGGCACTGAACTCTTTCCAGATATTCAAAGTACATTCACAATGCAGATGTAGATATAATGCAATGCACAAATCACTTCATGTCAATAATCACTGCATTATTATATTACCACAGGGTTGAAGCACAGGCAGCAGCCGGTGCTTTAATAATCAAGACTCAATGTATTTTTATATCAAGAAGTTGTAGTGAGCCAGTGACAGTAATACTTAATATCCAGGACAACACTCGGCCTAGTAAGAAAATATTAACTCTATGAAAATTCTCAAACCATAGGCAGGTAGACAGCTCCTCATGCTAGAGCAATATATTACCCTTTACACCCTCATTTCTTGCCTCCTCCTATCTGCAGTATTAAACAACCCGAGAAGAAAAAGGTCTCCACATTAGAGATTCACACATTACATTATACCACCAAGATCGACTGCTTCTTTCATAATTAGAGAGGAGATCAGAGTTCAGGATATCTAACGTGCTTCTTTCCTTAGAGACTTAAGAGTCAGCTTTGTGAAAGCCTTGGCTACCCCCAACACCACCAGACCACTCAGTACTTTCCTAACATTTAGTAAGCACAAAAACTAAAGGTAACTGTTTGGAGACTTAGGGTTTTCTTAACTTCTGCCTTGAATAAAGGTGGTGGTTTGGGGTTTTTTTTGTTTGCAATTACTTTTATCATAACAAAAAGATGCTTCCTAAAACTGAGATGCGAGGAAACCAAAGTACCTAACTGCTTACCTTCAACAAACACACAAGCCCCCAAACCAACAGCAGCAGTACTACTGATTTACATAAGTGCTATACTACTTCTTACCTTATCAGCTTTTAGTTTTCTCAGAAAGGACGGACTGTCATATCCCTTTGCTTGTCTTGCTTCCTGTAGGTGATTGATCATCCAAACGTTTTTCCTCTGTTTTGCTAGATCAAGTGGTGATTCTCCCTGCCAGGAGTATAAAAGTGTGAAACATCCAATTTAAAAATAAAATGCAGCCAAGAGCACTTTTGAAACAGAAGATTGGCAGGTAAAAATAACACATTTTAAGTCAGTTTAAGCTATATTCTGGCATACTATTTGCTCTTGCTTACTCGACACCAAAGATCATTCACTCCTTTTGGTCTTTTTCACTCTCATAACTACACACACGTGGACAAGTAGAATATAAAATGTGTGATCCTGACAATACGTATGTCCTGACATAGCAATAATCGTTGCCTTTGGCACAACACATCTGTGTTTCACTGTTCTATACACAGTCTACTAGTCTGTAAATGAAAGACTGTGCTTCCCCCTCAGCTATTGACAGGCAGCAGGAACCAAGCAAAGAATAGGAACTTGTGACCCACTGGATCATGGAAGCTCTCCCAGTCTCAAGCCTGACTTCGCCGTTAATCCTCTGCCTTTTTGGCAGAGTGAAATCACTAATACCAATGGAATGTTTCTATAAGGATTTTTTTCCACAAGCTTAACATTCATATTCATCTCAGTTACTGAAGTCCTAGGAAGAAAACTGATTGCTCATGGCCAACTTATTCCAGAACTCTGAGGTTTTGTGCTTAGCTTGTGCTTTATGTACTTCGATCCATGCTTTCTCCTTCCCTAATTTCAGAGAGGACTGACACTCAAAGCAAGAAAGGGACAGAGAGAGAGATACAGGGGCCAAAGGTGCCTACCAAAATGATTTGATTTTATTGCTTTTTAAACATTTAGGAAGAGAGCTAAATGAAAGTTATTGACTGGGTCTAAAATTATAGAGGAGGCAAGAGACAACCAATTGCAGGTACCTCCAGCTTCAGTTTTGCATTTGACTCCTCCTCTCTTCTACTGGAGGTAACTCCCCTCCTAAACAAACCATTCATGGAGGCTTGAAAAATGGCTGAATCCTCCATCGCTCGGCCCCCTCCTAAAAAAAAAGTGAGACAGGTACCAGAAACTGAAATTACCCAGAAAGGGCAATAATTACTATAGACAGAAAAGGTTTCAAAGATTAAAAGCTACCTAGATCCCATAGAAAGACAATGGGAATTGAGTATGTAACTGTCACTTTTGCCTTTGAAATCTCGCTCCAAATCTCTAAAAGGAGAGTAAATAGCACAGACTGTAGATTATGAGGTGAAGATTTTTGCTTCTTAACAGGACCTTGCACTCCTGTGTGGAAAGTTTAACTAGCAAAATCAGTTAAGAAAAGAGTAACCTTATGACTTAAAATGGTTTCAATGTTATTTAGCCAGATGTTTAAGAAACAGATTAAATAAACTCCAACCTCAACAGAAATGCCTGAAATCAAACTACGGTGCCTGCTCCATCACGGATTTAGTAGCATCTTGAATTGCTAATATCTGGAAAATTCCAGAGATGTTGCTGTTTTAATACCACCTTATATATCCAGACTGTAAAGATTACCTGTGGACAAGCAATCCCCTCTGGGAGTTGAATCTCCCAAGTAAATCCTGAAGTTGTCTTGGGGTCCAGCTGAGCATCCCTTCCACTAGAGGGCCATGAGACACCTAGGAACTGCCTAGATAAAAAGAGTGAGGGAGCTTTAAAGAAGTCTTTGACTATGCTTCTCATAATCTGGCCATTTTAATGTTTTCCTTGTATTCACAGGGCTGGCTGAGAGCTGAGTTGCTTAGAAAGCAAAAAAAAAAACAACCCCAAAACCAAAACCCAACAAAACCAAACAATGAACTTAGTCTAATAACACACTTAGTTTGCCTGCAAGCAATAAGGCTTCAATAGTATATATTTTATGTGTTTAGATAGAAAGAATAATTTGAAGTATCATGACCATAGGGAACTTTACACGTAGACTTCCCCAGATAAGCCTACAGACAAACTGCATAATCAAAACCTACATCTAAAGACCGCTCAATGATTCATTAACAGATTTAAAAAAAAAAAAAAAAAATAAAGTTCTTCCTTAAATCATAAAAACTCTTTTTCATCACTCTCTAGTAAAAAAGGAGCTTCTTCTTGTATTTAAATAAAATGTACAAGTTTTCCCCCATTGCCCAGTGATAAGTTGACTCCCTGTGAAATCCTGGCCTCATCTGCCCTTTCTGTCTACTGGTATGGCAAGATAATTAAGTCTAACAAGAAAATCAACCAACCAAAAAGCCCACTCTACTTTCACTACTGAAAAGCAGCTTCCAACTCTAACCATAATCCAGTTCTTAAGAAGGAAAAAGGAAGCATCTTACCACCAAAAGACAAGTATTATTTTCTTGTACAGCATAATTAAAGAGAATAAATAACACAAACGGACAAACCCACTACTTGTTTCAAGTTTTATTCTAGAATAAGAATGCTATTCTTCCATATACTTGTCAAACTGTCATGCAAAGCAAAAAGACCACCTTACTAAGATGACTGGTTCCAATTTATTCCAAACCCAGGTGGCCAACAGCATGCACTTTTCTAACACTGACTGCCTAGAACCGATAGCAAGGTCAAAGATCACACTCAGTATTTCACCTACCTCATAATTTGAAAAACATGAGCAGCTTTCAGCCAATGCATTTGTTTCACCGTAGCTGTCTACCACCACTTTTGGTGAATTCCACGGGCTATCACAGAATTGTAAGGGTTGGAAGGTACCTTCAGAGATCAACCAGTGCAACCCCCCCCGCCAAAGCAGGGTCACCTAGAGGAGGCTGGACAGGAACACCCCCAAGCAAGCTGTCAATATCTCCAAAGAAGGAGACTCCACACCCTCCCTGAGCAGCCTGCTCCAGTGCTCTATCATCCTCAAAGTAAAGAAGTTTTTCCTCATGTCGAGATGGAACTTCCTGTGCTCCAGTTTGTGTCCATTGCCCCTTGTCTGTCACCACTGAGAAAGGGACTTCCCTAGACAGTGCTGTGAAGTGACTGCATCAGAAAGGAGTCTTTCACGATTCCTTTTATGTCTGGGGAAACATGAGCCAGACACTCAACAACTAGCTTTTGGCTCAAAGAAAATTTTTTTGCTGAATGGTTAAAGGAAAAGCACAAAACCAAATTTCTATATACCTATTAAAATCAACCTAATTCTTGTATTGCCTATATGCTTACTATCATCCAAATCAGCATCTGGTATAAAGCCACAGGCAGGATGGCAAAACTGCCACTGCTGGAATGATTTTGATCTGCTGAAGACCCTAGAAACCTGGGAAAGCACGCAAGAAACCTAGACTCCACTGCAGAAGGCAGGTAGTAGTTAATGAAACCAGACACATTTGTAATGAAACCAAGCACATCTTCTGGCATGACTGGAAAGACATCATGATCCAGCAGGTTCATAAGCTTATTTTTCTACTGACTGCTGCTGTCTGTCAATAAAGAAAGGGAGACCAATGAACTGATTCGGGCTATCAGGCACATTTTCATTTGGCCAAACATGAATTTTTATTACAGATGTCCTAAGAGTCCAGAAACATAGGCAAGGTGATGACTTTAAAACTCTAATCAGTCTGCCAAGGGAAGCAAGGTATGACACATTGATTTTTTTCCCGACAAGAATACCTTAATTTTTACCTTCAGGTGGCATATAAGAAAAGATTTTCAACAGCTTACAAGTAGTGAGACTAAAAGCAAAATTCATCCACATGACTGACCAGACCAGAAATATATTCACATCAGTACATGCAAGAGGTTACTCGATTTGTTTTAAACACATGAAAAGCCATGTGACTTTTCTAACGAGTTTTCACTCATGATCATCAGTATTACTGATATTCTAAAGTGGATGTAGGACCTAGAAAACTACTAGAAATATTTGACTCCTCCATGCTGTTCAAGAAAACAGATGCAGAAATATAGTTTTTAAACATATTTCTATCACTTGTGGCCAAGCAAAATAGGCCCTGGCCATCTTAATCAGCAGGAAAAATGGTGGAAGGTCAAATATGTTTAATTAAACATTTAATATTTTATAAATGAAGATTTACAGCTACATTTTCCAGTTTAAGCCCTCTGTCTGTAACACTTATTAAGTGGAAAATACAAACACTTGAAGAGAAATTCAGCAGAGAATTCTTTAGTCTTTTTTCTAAAAGTGAATTATTCTCTGACACCACAGAAGCAACAGTGTGGGCATCTAATTTGATAAGCAGAGTAGTCTGGAGGTGGAAGACAACACCACGTTCAACAGGCACACCTTCCACTGCCAGAGAAGCTCTTACAGGCTCCAAGTCTATGGCTTAAATTCCAAGAGCAGTTTGACTGGTCTGACATATGCTAGGGATGGGCTCTGTTAGTGCTGAATCTACCTTCATCATTAAGAGGTTCTGGTAGAGTAATCAGGCAACAAAGTTTTGATGCAAAAAAAGGAGCCCATTTTCTTTCATTTTACTCCCACTGGTATTTTTAGGCCTCCAACTTCCTTACTGTCACTGGGAGATACATTAGAGCATTTCCCAGCCCTCTGGAAGACAACGGAGATGTCTCACATGTCAGTCCAACAGTGATCCCAGAACCTCACTAGAAGACATTCAGTCAGATCTCCAATTTTGCATCCAAATGCACGGGTCTTCACACAAGCACTCTAATTGCACACCCCACTCCCACGTATTTGCACATAATCATTGGTAAATTATTTACATGACTACTTTCGAAGGTGCAGATATAATCGTTATACATCACTATTAGGAAAATCTGATTCCCAAATTAAAGATTAGTGGTGCAGCTTTTGTTCCATCTTCATGATCCCATTATACCCACAATAATAACAATATATTATTGAGATTTATCACAGGCTTTGTTACTTCTGCCTCAAATCACTTACAATAAAAACAGACCAAGTGTTTACCTTTATATTTTGAGCATCAACATTAGCTCCAGCTTCTAACAGAAGACTAATAACTGTAGTATTTCCTGCTAGCACAGCCCAGTGCAATGCTGTGTTTTTGTGATATTTGTCTCCAAGATTAACAGAAACATTAAACGTAAGTAGTAATCGGGTTGGATCCACACTAGAAAAGAAAATTGTTGTTAGAGCTACAGAAGATGCACTCAAATACTTCTTAACTTGTTATTAGTTAGTTCAATTTCTACAAAGAACATTGATCAGGTACACGATGTAACAGCAGAGTGACATTTTTTGCTCATGATTACGAACGGCTCAAATTCCCTTCCCAAAGAGAAACTACAATTCTGCTGACTTTTAAAAGGGCTCAGTAAGACAGCTTGTTCTGGGCTGTCACGAAACATTTGCTATACAATTCCCTTTTCACATATACCAACACCTAACAGTATTAACAGATTTGTAAAAGCATGCACATATATATACTTAGCAGATAACAACCAAAGTTCAGAACATTTCATATTTCCACTTCACATTTCAGAACATTAAAATAAAACAGGATGATAATATTGGCAAGGGCAGGTATTGGCAAAAGCCAGCCTATGTTCCTTTTAGCAATCAATGAAGATAGGCCCTTCAGAGCAGGAATCTAACTCAGACAAATTTGCTCTTTGGAAAAGTGTTATCTTATACTAACTTTTTCCAATCATCTCCACAGGAAGATTCACATTGTAAACTAAAAGCTTGTATTAGTGAGTATGTCTGCGTAATATCCTCTCTCTTGAATAGGTCATTGTACTGGTTTAGGCTGGGATCAAGTTGATCTTCTTCACAGTATCTCGTATGATGCTGCGTTTTGGATTTGTGACCAAAACAGTGTTGATAACACACCCATGTTCCAGCTGTTGGCAAGCAGTGCTTACACAGCATCAAGGTCTTCTCTGTTGATCACACCACCCCACCAGTGAGTAGGTTGGGGGCTTGGAGTGCACAGAGCTCAGACAGCTGACCCCAACTAACCAAAAGAAAATTCCAGACCATGTAATGTCATGCTCAGCAATAAAAGCTGGGGTAAAGAAGGAAGAAGGCAGAGACGTTTGGAGTTATGGCATCTGCCTTCCCAAGTAACTGTTACAGATGATGGAGCCCTGCTGTCCTGAAAAAGGCTGAACACTTGCCTGCTGAAGGGAAATAGTAAATGAATTCCTTATTTTTCTTTGCCTGGGTGCGCAGCTTTTGCTTTACCTATTAAAATGAATTTATCTCAATGCACAAATTTTCTCACTTTTACCCTTCTGATTCTCCTACCCATCCTGCTGGGCAGGAGCAAGTAAGTGGCTGCGTGGGGCTAACTCACAACAATCATATATGAAGAAAGATAAAGTGGCAATTGTGAAAAGAACATTGACTAGTTAAACTAAAAAAACCCACTTTCCAAAAAATCAAAACATGTCACTACTCTGTGCTACTTAGTTAACATCAAATGAGGGTTGAAACCACAGTGAGGTATTACCTATGTGTTCTGTAAGCTGCCCACATTAAAGGCGTCATTCCATTTTGATCCATCATATCTACATCCTAAAGATGGAAAAGAAAAACAAAAAGTTGGTGAGATAAGCGAGCATGCTCAAGATCCAATAAATACAAGGTTTGCAATGAGAAGCAGTGTTTGAAGAATAACCAGCGGAATTGCAGAAAAAACAGGAAGCTTTTAGTACATAAAAAAAACCAGCATTTAAAAAATGAAAACAGACATTATTACTACCACTGCAAAAATATAATCCTTCCAATCTATTTTGGAAACTAAGGAAAAGTCATGCTGTATAGATGTAGTCATTTGTATCTTACTATTAATCTTCAACATAAAATATTATCTATAGATGGCATACTATTGCACTCAAAAGCAGGAGAAAGCTAAAATAATGCACCAATATATAATAAAATAAATAATAAATTACCGTAAATACCATGACCTGAATCCTACATGCTACTGAATGCTAGTTGCATCTATTTTTCCACTTGCAACGCAACTTTCCATAGTTCACTCAGTTTCAAAGGTATTTACATATCTGAATACCAAGTTAATAGATGCCAGATCATTACCACAACCACACATCAAGTGGGACATTTCAGAAAGGAAGCTCCGTTGCTGCTTTTTACCAAAGGGCTGAGGCAGAAAAGTAAACCTTTAGCAGCAGGTAAATATTAGGAGACTCTTCTGCTGTTCTGGTGGGTATCAATAGGCATTTTAGCATTAATTTCTTGCTTAACTCTCAGTGACAGGTCAATCTGATAATGCTCATGGTGGGGTGTCAGGACACTGTACAAGAAGCAAAGATTTTGACCTAAGTGACGCAACGATTGGAAGTCAAAGAATCACAGGATTGCACATACTGCTGCCCCCAGCATGTATTTTAAGTGTAAATTCTGTGGACCACAACTGGCAAATCTTTCACTTGTTTCTGAAATAGAACAATCCTAGTTCTGAAAGAGAAAAACTTGGGATGTGCAAAGATAACCTAACTAGGACCACTAATACAAGATTCCACAAAAAGCTTTTGGAGAGGTAAAACTGTAAAGGAGAAAGAGCTTCTTGCATGGAAAGGAGCTCCAGCGACTATTGTGTCACTTCACGCTACATTCTGAAAGCAATACAGCAGATGAGGTAGGATTCTGAACTGCAGCCAGAGATCAGAGCAGCATTTAGGCTTACCAGGACATTTAACAAGCAACGGTCAAACCAGAACTGTGGTACAGTATGGTCTTTTCAAAAGCACAAAAAGCATTAAGAGATTCCACTTAGAAGTGCATTAAATGGCATAGAAAGGGACCAGGAATTTAATCCTCTTTAGAACCATTAGTAGTTATTTCTCAAATTCAGATCTTCATGTAAAGGCCCATCATGCCCTTGTTCAGAATCCTATTCGCCATAAAGAAAGGATCTTTTTTACACGGACCGTTGCCCAGGGAAAGGGAAACAGGCTTCTAAAGAGATGACATATTTTAAACCATACAGTAAAGAAGATTTATCAGGAAGGGAGATGTAAGGCTGAAAACGGTTCCTAATACAGGAAAGATATGCTAGCTATTCACTAGAAGCAGAGATTTTGTAGGATTCTTGTGGAATGGAGGGAGTGCACACTGACAGGTAACTCATCAACTCAGGTAACACAGAACGGATCGCACCCTGGTTCTTTCAAACAACAAAAGCTATGTATCTGAATACTATGTATCCATCACACAGAAAGTCAGTTTTGACAATCATAAGGAAGAAACATGACTGGACTTACAATCCTGCAAGTAACACACTGTCTTATGTAGTAATGTAGGTTGGGTCTAGGGAATAAACACTTGGTTTGGTGCCTTACAACCACAGAACGGTTTGGGTTGGAAGGGACCTTAAAGATCCTCTAGTTCCAACTTCCAGGCCATGGGCAGGGACACCTCCCACTAGACCAGGTTGCTCAAAGCCCCATCCAGCCTGGCCTTGAACACTTCCAGGGAAGGGGCATCCACAACTTACACTGGCCCGAGCCCCATGGAGAGAATAGTCCTTGGTGCCAACAGAGGTAGCAGCTTAGGAGCACAGCTCATGGACTGCAGCACCAAAGCAACCGAGGCTGCTGGTACCACGCTGCCGTTTCCCAAACTAGATGCCAACTACTCACCGGCCATAACTCAGAAGACTTTATCTAGCTGGGAACAGTACTAAACACATAAAATTGCAACTCTGAGAATATGAAAAAAATATCTACTTGGTGAATAAGCGACTGGTAGTTAAACTACAAATATGAAACAGCTAAACTACAGTTTTAGCTCCAGAATATTTCTTACTACATGATTTTACTCTGCTAGCAACTTCAGAGTCACTCATTATCTGTGACTGAGGTAAGTTATCTCACACGTGCCACAGGATGAGAACACATTTTATCTATCCACCCAACACACCACATCCATATCTTAACTTCTTCCAGGGTGATGTTTGTATATGCTAGGCCCTGATATACTATTGGCAATTTACGTAGCCTAAGCCCAGTGTCAAGCAGTCAAGAAGTAGCAGCATCAATTTTGAACATTTTTAAGTGCCTTCAAGCTCTTTGCAGTTTTTCTTTCTTGCATTTTTTAAAAATAAGGATCTTACCTAAACTTGAACTCTGCAACATATTCTGTTACTCCCTATCTGATTATATTTATATTGTTTATTTGCCCCAAGCTTGATTTTGACCCAGGCAACCTACTGATGCAAACAACATGAGCAAATTATGATTCAGTCAGGTATTAGTCTCTCAAAATTTAGTAACAGACATGACTAAATAAAAAGCCAAAGCTACCAGCCACCACTGTCTCTCAGCCAAGTAGTACTTGGTAGCAGGAAAGGGCATTGACCTCCAACCAAGACCAGAGGGCATCTGATCAAGAGTTCTTTCCCTGCACTTCACTCCAGAAACCAGAGGACTGGACTCCAGCCTCAGATTGTGCGTGACACCAGTGGCTGCTGCAGCCCAGGAAGAAAGTGAAGCAGCAACAACGAAGTGAGGTTCCAGTTCTGCCTCAAAAAGGGAGAAGAAGCAATAAGGAGCAACTGGCTAATCCACCTGTGTCAGTTCTCGACACAGTTATAAAAGCTGTCTCTCTCCTCTGATCACACAGGTCTTCAAAGGCATTGGGATCAGAACTAACAAAGCACAACAGCCTACACTGACCTTTATTTTGACATTTATTTAGTTGTCATTTACTACACAGGTACTACAGCTATGTTCAGAACCAAGGGCAAGTCTACTCTCTGAGTATAAGGAAACCTGGTCTCTGTAAACACAAAAGGCAAGATTTTTGTGTAAACACACAAAAAAAATGCAAGAAGTATATAGCAAAAGTAGTTCAAGTATCAAAACCCCAATCATGGCATCACAAAGGAGGCAAAAAAACAAAGGGGGGATTAATGGCCTCATATGTATTTATTAAAGGAGAATAAATAGTAGAATAATGTATTTCCCATAGCTTCCACAGAAACCATGTAGTTTCTGTAGTTAAACCATGGAGTTTCTGTAGTTATATATAATATAGCTAAAGAACTATGGGTTTAGGGATTGTTATTACAATGCTATTGATATTACTACATTTTTAACATACAAATCAACACATCATTTTAAAGTTGAACTTTTTGAAGTGTTTCCAAAAATTACTGTTAAAATTAGCTTAAAGTTACAGCATGGAAAGGATACCAAAATCATAGTTGGTAACATTTGAGGGATTTATTAAGAATCACAATTTGAAAAGCTACTGATAAGGAGAACTGTTTCCAAGATAGTAAGTTTAAACTTTAAAAATTAGGTTTGTGTGTTTATGTATGTACACACAGAAAGACATGCAGCTTCTTTTGGACTGAGGTATTACATGTTCAGATAAATAGGACGAGTATCTATATAGACACAAGGACAAACATTTACAGGGGGATTTCATAGTCACAGTAGAACATTTTAAAAACCATTTATACTTCATTAATGCCGTGCTTTAAACAAGTTCACACTTCAGTAACATCTGCAAGATTTTTCTGGTAACATAAAACCCACATACAATTATACATAGTTTGTGAACAAAACACAAAACTTTTTCCTGATGAAAATGCATTTCTCTCCAATCATTATCTCTTACAAAATAGTGATTACATTGATCAGTCTCTTTTTGTGCCTTACTCTTACTCTTACCTTACTCTTTATCATACGCTAAATATCGTTTTACCAAACGGTTCTCAAATACAAGCTGAATACTACATGGAGCACTAGTTTATTTTTTTACATGTATAGACAACATCAATTTCTGCAGCAAATTTAGTATTTGATTTACACAGACCAAACCCACAGATTTCATAGTCATATTCTACCCAACTCATTGGATTGTACCTCACTTGCTATTTGAAAGGAAAAGCAGCATACAGCAGCATGAAGAGCATTAGCAAGGCTGTGGAAAGAGGAAGGCTGTGACATTTCTACACAGTTTCCCAAGTAAATAAAATCTGTGCTTCAGGCATGTACCTGTGGGTGAGTAAATCTACAAATTACAATACAGGGTGAGTAGCAAAAAGTTGAATGTGGTTTTGAGCATACAGACTGAAGGATGGGAGACTGAGAACAGTAATGAATACACATGCTATTTACATACTTTACAGATTTAGCAGTAATATAAGAAGCTGGCAAGGTTTTAGGCTGTTTCTGTTTTGATTTTGTGTTTGGATTTTTTTATTTATTTACATACTTACGCAATTAGTAACAGTAATATGTAAAAGTTGTGGACTGAGGTGTAAAAATAGAGATCACCTATAACAACTCTGCCATTAGATTCTTTACCTGTGTATAAAGTGATAATTCTGTAAAGTATTCTAAAATATTTTCTGTCATTGCCAACGTTAACATTTAAATATAATTTGATTACAAGAACCTTAAAAAAAAAAAAAATAGTTACTAGAACTTCCACATACCACATAACACAGGTACAAATTAAAGCCAAAGCACTCAGACCACTGTTGGAGGAAATGAAGTTAGCAGGTGGCATGTCAATATTGTAGGCTACAATAAAGATAATTCAGTGTCTCCTACGTTTAGTCAGGCAAATATTTTCGTTTCCTGAACTACAGGTACAGGTTTCAATTGTTTTCCTAGACTAATTTTGAATACAATCTATTTAAATATTGTATTACTTAAAATTTACCTGTCCTTTTGCTATCAGGTAAGCAACAATCGAAGTATGTCCAAACTGGGCAGCCAAATGAATACAGCTACATCCTTCTCCATCAATTAGCGACGGATCTGCCCCATATTTCATCAGCTGTACAACCATGGATAAGTGACCCTGTCTAAATGTAACAAAACACAAAAAACCAAACAACTGAATAACTATATAACAAAAAAACTACTACAATTTGAATATTTGAATACAACAAATGTTTAGCAGTTAATTACACTACTAGAGCTTCTGCACTTTGACTCATACTTTGAAAACAACAATTGTCACACTTATTCTCCAATTAAGTAAACAAACTCATTTACACAAGCAAATTCTGCACAGCCAATGCATGCACCACATGGAACTGGCTTAAGTGTGTTGTATACCAAAAGGTCAGTCAATAAAAAGAAAATCCAAATTATTAGTTCAGAAATCTAGTCTGCTGTGGCTTCCTCTAATTCACACATAAAACCTGCTATTTTAAGGGATGTCCAACTTGCTATCTATTCCCACATTTTGTGGGACATACAGTTTATCTTTCTACTAATAAAAACAGTAGTGAAACAAAAATAGGAAAGAAAAAAAAGAAAAAAAAAAAAGGAACCAAGGTGGTCTGCACTTCCTCCACACTATATTAAAAGCTTAGGCATCTTTTTGGCATAATGAGCATAGGCATATCCTTGTTGATATGCTGCCCAGCTGTCAGCACACAGTCTCTGACATGAGCAAAAAGACCTTTTCAATGTCAAAGAAGCAGCTTTGCACAATGCTTTACAGAACAACAGATTACAGCTATGAACACCAGGAAATTTAATCAAGCTTTTGTGTTACTAATGCAGAACAAAGCGTGACCTGTAACAGCAAGAAATATACAAGCTAAAATCTTTAACAGAGGCTAACAAGCAAGTCCTCATCCTTAGTAAACAAATCCTTTTAATATGTTAAATGTTCCAAAAGCTAATTTTTTAAAAATCTCCTTTTGCAGACTACAATTAAAAATAATAATATGGATAGTGTTCCTTTCCTGCCTTTTTCTAGGTGGTTGTCTGAAGGAGCAGCTGCTACCTTAAGGCTGTCTTCAATTTTCCCAGCCATTCATCATTCTCAGATCATCTTCTACATCATACATCTGATTTTAAGCACATCTTAAAAAACAGATCCACAAAATAGAACACTGCAAGGACAATGTCACACAAAATCAACCCAAGCCCCATCTGCACAAGTGTTACTGAACTTCGGAAGACTGACAAAAATAAGATCTCCAAATTAAGAGTAAAACCAAGGTGATAACAGATTCTAATTTTACTTTACTTTTTTTTTTTCCCCTATCATCACAGTCATCTTCCCCTGCATCAGAAAGCGGTGAGACAAAAGCTGAATTATTTGCTGAAAGCTCCTGTAGCTTAAACATGCCACATTCACAGCATGCCCAGCTATCAATGGCTGAGTTCATTCTTGTGCAAAGTATTCCCAGAAAACACAGCCATTTCACACATCAGTCTGTAGCAGATATTAGGTTAAGAAAAAACACAGGAAAAGAGAATTCCAGAAGATTTTTCCCCACCTTGTTGCCCAGTGAAGCGGGGTAGAATTTAAATCTCCTCCAAGCTGATCAACGATAGCACCTTTTGATATATAGTATCTGGAACAACAAAAATAATAAACATTATTTCTCTTCTTGATTAAATGTAAAGGACACACAGTCAACATATTTGTTGTTACATGAAACAGTTACAGAATACCAGAACCCTTCCTTGCCTTCAAGGCAACCCCCCTTTTAAGAGGTCATACAGATACATTTAATTTGTTGCCTTTCTGATGTGGTTTGGGAGAATGAGGATGCTTCCTACTTCAGTTCTAAGGTAAAACATAAAAATTGCTCTCTCTCTCTCTAAGTACAAACTGGGCAATCACAGAAGTATTTAACAGAACGGATTTTTCTAAAATTTTTACGGGTTGCTGCATTAAAACAATCTGAATTAATGGTAAAAGAACATTCTGCTGAAAGAGTAGCATACAGAGAATTTTGGCTAAAATGGCAAAATTGTATAAAACTCAACTTGCAGCACGTACCATTACCGGAATGACCCTGTTGAAGCCACTGCTCCAAGAGCTCATGCTTAAGTTAGGTGTCCAGCCAAGTGGTAAGTTTTTGCATACTTCTCAATTGTCATTATTCAAAGGATAAAAACATGTGAACATTTTAAAAAATACTTCTAAATGATGGTATAGAAATTCTCTTTCCCTAAAGAACATTTTATAAAAAGATGCACTATCTGTTGGAACAAAACAAGTGCCCCATATTTAAATGCAGCAATTCATATTCATAGTTATTTGTACTGTTTCTTTGGGCTGTTCTCCTTGCTGTTTTATAGGGCACACTGAACTGGCAATATTCTTTTTCCTTTGTGAAAGGAAATGCACACCTTACAAAGAAATTAATGTTTTTAAGAAACAGGCTTTCCCAGAAGGCTTCTAGCTCTTCATTCACTACTGTATAAGTCACTGGGGAAAAAAAAAAGGTTATTAAGAGAGCTTCAACAATTATTGTTGTTTGTTGTCCTCAAACCAGGACAAGCATTATCAGGCTATAGATGCCTAAGTGCTTGCACATTTCAAAAGTCTGTGCCTGCAGACTTTTCACTTTTCACAGACACAAAATACCTGTGTCAAGTATATATGAATGCTGCTCTCCCGCCCACACAAACCGTCCTTCAAACACTCAGCTTTGAGATTTTGGCATCTCAATTTCCTCTGAGTGTTTCGAGACAGGGCAAGAAGGGCAACAAACAAAACAATTTGAAAAACGTTATTCTAACTACCTACCTTCTTTTTCTTTGGTGCTTACTGATTAACAGACTGAAACTTCAAAACCAGCCCAAAAGTTACCTTTAGGAACAGAGACTGAAAAATGCATTGGGTAACTACACCCACACTAAAAATACCTAAAGGAATAGTCCCTTTATACAGTTGCTTTAGAGCCATCAGACACGATGAAGTCCTTCAGCAGACCTGCCAAAGACATACAAACGCCGGTTTTTATGACAAACAAGACCTGCTGTGATTGACACAGGACAATCCACTCCATTGTTCTCCAACATCAAAAGAACAAGATTGCAAGACATCTCTGCTGAAGTTTGGCTTTTGGATTTCTTCATGAGAATAACCAAAGACTTTATGAAAGATTTTGTCTTGTGCAGGTGAAAACACAAGGCTTACATAAGGTAGAGAAACAACACAATTTTGTTACTGTGAAGCAAAGTCTCAACAACCAAAGAACTTTGAAAAAGACACTGAAAAGCTCTGTAGTCCACCTCAGGAAGGAGTTGTCTAGATAAAAGACAGCACAGAGAAATTCACAAAGCTTGGATCCATCTCACTGATGTGACAGCCACTCATTGGGAGGTGAACATTAAACAGATTGTCTTCTTTCAAACACTGGTCCCTGCATAAACACAGAATATGTTCAGATTCTACTGAGCAGCAGCACTGCTTACTGGTTAGTACGTTTTATTTAGAAGGAAGAACTTGCAGTTTGACAACTGGGAAAAGACAAGGCAGCAATCTCCTGGCAGATGGCACATTGAAATAACATTTTATGTTTTCTTAAGGGTGTTCTTAGACTATGCTGAGATTTATCACTGTATTTCAGTTTCAGTACACATAAATGGTGAGAATTTTCTGCAAAAGCCAGACTGAGTACTTCATCTCCTTGCTTGGGTAGATCTTGCAGAAGCAATTTTGTGCTTAGTGAGAATGTCCCTGGAGAAAGGAGGAACTGGGCAGTTTTACTCTCGGTGAGTCATCTAAGCTTCCATCTAGAAGATGCCCGGTGTGCAAGCCCTATTTAAGCAATCTACTTACATTAAAAGCAACCAGATCTGATAAGAGGTTGCCTTAAGATGAAAAAACTTCCACTGATCTCCACATTACGATCGTTAAGTCTTTGCCAGACATCCGAAAACTGCCCCAGCTTGAATTCAGTGCTTTCTGGAATCAAAGCGTATGCAGTCACGGTGGCTAGAAGGAGGAAAAGTGGAAGAGAAATCCTTGTCTGGAGAATGCAGTCAGTAGCTAACTGTAAAGATAAAAGCCAATTTCTGCGTTTTTAAAAACTGAGTTGAAGACAGAGCAACAGATCAGTGTTATGACAAAAAGAGAATTAGATTGTGGATGTTTGATGCTTTTCACTAATCCTTCAGAAATAAGAAACGGTTCTGATGTCCTTATAAAATATCAATGGGCTTCACCGGTATCTATGTTGATTCTCAAGTCTCACAATAGACAGAATGAGGAAATACTGAAAACAAGAGAAGTGTAATTCTAAGCCTGCACTCTCCACAGATGAGCTGCTAAGCTACCTCACTGAGAAGACCTCATATAGTCAATAGCCATTAAGCAAGACACTGAGATAGAATCACAGAATCATTTAGGCTGGAAAAGACCTTTAAGATCACAAAGTCCAACTGTTAACCTAGCACTGCCAATTTCACCACTAACAATGTCCCTAAGCAGATCACTTACACTTCGATACTGTGACACCAAGCTCACCAGCCAACAGATTCAGTGCAATTATCCATTGCACATAACGGGCTCAAATAGTGTAGACCTGGGGAGAGATGTGATGGGATCAAACAAAAAAGAAAAACACATAATTTCATTCAAAGGAAACAAGATAGCCCATTGCCTCACAAAACAGTGGGAGAGAACACAGTATGTTGGGTGATATAAACAAGTAAGTCAAGACCCCCAGAGGAACTTGGAGTGCAAGAACTGCATCAGGAGGAATTTTATATGAAGTTAAACACATTAATAGTAACATGCACTCTAGTAAACAGCAGGAAGTAAATGCAATGCGGTTTGTCACAGTGGTAGAGATGCATCAAGAAGAGACAAGAGCTTTGACAGCTGTTGAAGAAAAAGGAAGAATCAGAAACATCAGATTTAAGAACATTCAATTGTCAGGTCTCCTACTAAAATAACCCGAAAGAGATATGGCTGGTACAATTAGTTATCTTGTATTAAAATTCACAGAACAGGTTTCTAGCACTTGAATGCATCTGAAGAGATCCCCTTAACATATAATAAAGAGCTAACAGGAAATTCAGACAGAGGTTTAAGCACAGACTTGCATCTATCTGAATCTGGCATTCTGATTTTGAACCATCTGTATGTCCAATATAATAACTATAGCAGGAAATTGTTAGCAATGTGCTTGGAGGGGAAATTAAAGGTAAAATACAACATTAAATACTCACATACTAAAGCATTTCTTTCAAATTTAGCTTCAAAAGAGGACTAGTGAGGAATTTAAAACTTGTTCTGATTTTAACTCCATGAATAACAGAAGATCCCCAAGCAAATTTTTTGGGACAGGGGTTTTGTGTTTGGGTTGAGTTTTTTGTGGGATTTTTTTTGTTGGGTTTGGGTTTTTTGTTTGGTTTTCATTTGTTTCTTTTTCTACAAGAAAAAGCTGTACAATACATAAAAAGCTAGTGAACTAAAGCATTAAGTCATAATCAAGTAACACAGACAGAGTCACTCAGCTGCAAAGCTAATACAGAAACTACACATAAGTTAATAGAGAAACATTTGCCACAATATAGGCCTGTTTTTTTCAAATGCTTTGTATCCTACTGATGTTTTTAAATTATGAAAATTGTCTCAGTGCCATCCACTTTTCAGACGTTATAAACACATATCAAATGAGATGGAATATCTGTAATACAAATGTGTCTTCCAACAGCTCAAATAAGATGAACAATTCAATGCACATAATTCATTATGCATTCAAGATGGATAAAAAAAGTAAGCTGAAAATATAAGAACTGCTTTTAGATGCTGTGTTTTTCTTTAAGACTTGTAAGGGAAATGAAAAGGTAGAAAACAACAGGGTTTAAAAGGTACGGTCACAAGACAAGGTTATTTAAGTAAACCAGGTCCTGCATCACTTTTGCAAGAGGTTCTCTTTCAGGGTGGCAGAAAGTACAGTGGGAACCTATCTTATAATGAAAGGAAGATATCACTTGCAGAATTATGGTTTCCATGATAAGCTTCTACCCACAATAAAGACAAAAAACTTGTTTTGCTATCCATCGCATAGAGTAAAAAAAATAAAAAAAAATAAAAAAAAAAATCATTCAGAAACATGTCCACATTCCACAGAATTGTTTCTTTCAAAGGGACCTTCGGAGATCATCTAGTCCACCATCCCTGACAAAAGCATCTAGATCATTTTGTCTAGGACCACATCCAGTTGGGTTCTGAATGTCTCTGGGGATAACCCTCTGGGCAATCCATGCCGATGCTCAGTCACCCACACAGTAAAGTAAGCAGATGGAATTTCATGTGTGTTTTAATTTGTGCCCTCTGCCTCTTATCTTGCCCCTGTGCAGTACTGAGAAAAGTCTGGTTCTGTCCTTTACTCCCTCCCATCAGGTATTTACTACCATTGAGGTATATTATTACCAGGTACCCCATGTACTTATATACACTGTTAAGATCCTACTTGAGGATCTTATATGCATTGACAAGATAAGCCTTCTCTTCTCTAGGCTAAGAAGTCTAAGCTCTTGCAGCCTCTCCTAATGTCAGATGTTTCAGTCCCTTAATCATCTTTAGGTCCCTATAATGGACACACCCCAGTAAGCCTGTAAGTTTCTTGCAAAGGGGAACCTACAATTTCTTACAGATGCTCAGCTTCAACAACTGAGTAAAGAGGACAGATCACCTCCATCAAAATGCTGGCCATGGTATTCGTAAAGAAACCCAGTATACCATTGATAGGTTTTTGCTGCAAGGCTCTACTGCTGGTTCACAGTCAGCTTTCTGTCTATCAGGAGCCCAAGGTCCTTCTTATCAGATCTAAATATCCATTTAACAACTTTTATCTTCAACCTTCCCAATATCTGCTGGAGGGACAACACAGCAGAGCATAAGCAATCCAGAAAGTTCCCGGAACGCTTTGATAATAACTTCCTTCTCCAAGTGATAAAGCAGCCAACAAAGAGAGGTTCCGCGCTGGACCTTGTTCTCACAAACAAGGAGGGGTTGGTGGGGAAAGTATGTTGGTGGCAAAAGGAAGACTAGAGAAAAAACAGGCCCTCTCCAGAAGGAAAGAGGGGACCTAGTTACCCGGGATATGGACAAGACTGAATTATTCAATGACTTTTTTGCTTTAGTCTTCACCGGCAAGTCCTCTAACCGCACCGCCCAGGTCACAGAAGACAAAGGAGGATCTTATCAATATTTTGTGTATGTAGATTTAGTTGCATGTAGTCAATCCATTATTTTGTTACTGGTAGAGCAAAAACCCCAAACGTTCTATAAATACTCATGACTCGCAGTACAGCAAGTACTAATAACTATCCTTTCAGAATTTAAGCTCTCCATGTTCTGAAAGGTAATCACAGGTTTTAAAACACAGTCTTAAGTATTACACTCTAGATTTTACAAACTGAAAATATAAAAAAAAATACCCTAAATCCCACAGCTCCCAATATTAAAGATTGTTTTTACTTGAAAGCAGAGATGCTGCAATGTTACCTGTTGCAACAGCTGTATTTTTAAAATGCAAAGTTATTTAAGCTAGAACTTCTTGAAATTGGCCCTTGCATCACATTAATCTTACTTATTGAAAAATATTCACTACCACCTAGCATCAAATTTCACCTCTTCAAATAAGAAACTTGGTATTTCAGCAAGTACACCACAGTATAAAGATACTGCACATACAGCTGAACGGCTGTTCCCCAGGTTAATCTCATCTGAGAAGTTTCTAATCTTGACTTTTGGACGTTTCATCGGTTTTATTTCTGTTTGTGTCATTAAAACATTGGTGCTAAAACGCAAATTAGATCTTTCCACTACTCTCCACATCCCCAAATTTCAAAACTAAAAATTGCATTTTTAGTACAATTAAGATTACATTACTTACACCTTAAAAAGAGAAATCAACATTTATTTAGTGTCATACATACTTCACCAGATCTATTCTGTTGTTGATTGCAGCCCAGTGGAGAAGCGTCACGTTTTCTTTGTCTGGCTGTCGTACATCATAACCCGCTTCCACCAACTCTCTACATCGTTCGTATATTCCATACCTTGAAGAAGAAAACAAGATTTTTCAAAGTTGTTACCATGAATAAAAATACATTCAGCAACATCATGCCTATGGTCACAATACAGAAGCTTCAACAGAAGAGAAATAAAGCAGAAACTTTACTGTTTTGATACGATTACAGATTTCTTGCAACAAGGGCACTTCCACTGACAGAAGTTCTATCAACCAACTCAAGATTTTACAGAAAACTTGTCTGCACAGCAAGCTATACAGTAGAGCATAGCAAAATATAGATAAGTATTAAACTGAGAATAAATAACTCTTCTCTTCCTAGCAATTCCACTGCATTTGTTTCTCCCGCCTCTGTTCTCCTTTCTTTCCATCTCTGGAAGACCAAAAGAGCTCACCCAACTAATTTGATAGTATCGTCCTAAAATTCTGCTAAGATCATCAGATCAATTACAAACACCAACAGAGATCAAACACTTTCTATTTTTCTACTCAGATACAAAAAAAAATGAACAGCAATTTGTCTGATCTAAGTTAGTACCATTTCTTTTTCATACCACTTTAAAATTCTATAGATTATTATGAAATGAATTCTTTCAAGATGACTACTAAATTGTGAGCTACCTTCATTTGAAAAAAATTCTGCATATGCTTTGAAAGTTGAAACAATTCAGCAAGCATAAATATCACTTAGGCATCTAACGTAGATTAAATAATATTTATAATATTTGTCTTGATGCTTACACTGTTTTATCACCTATTTTTACTGGCAATAAAAGAAATGCAGAAAAGCATTTTATTTTATTTTCTGTACAACCCACGGGGACTTCTCGGGACTTCTCAAGTCTCAAGGAGGAGACTGATGCGTGGGCAAACCTTGACATCAAGATCAATGCCTTGTGACATCCAACTTCTGCTAGAGCAGAGTGTTAACAGCCTCTCAAAGTTGGAATTCACTAAGTTTTCCTTGTGCTGCTTCTGTGCTCTACTTTCTGCTGAAGAGACAGCTTTAGACAACACAAGGCTCCTTTGCTCCAACTCGATCAGCTTGTGGAACTGATGCCAAGACCTTTCTTCCAGGGTAGCTATCACTCTTATGTTTTCTTTCACGTATTGGAATGGATCCTCAATCTGGATATTGCTCCCATAGTGAGGCCTCAAGTGACTTACTCAGCAAAGCTCAGGAATGCTTTCCAAGCCTATCACCAGCTGGAAGCATATAAATTAGAGGGACATTATTGAAAAAGAAATACTAGACATAACAATCTACTTAGATCATGTTGTTCTCAATTGCTTAAGAAACTAGAAATTATGAAAAAGGCTAGAAATCACTTCCATACCTATGATCTTTCCAAACATTACAAAACATCAGAACTAAGATTATTGTGTGCAGTACACACACATTAGCAACAAGACTACAAAATTTGGTCTCAGAGTGAGTGAAAAAGCAGCAGTCACAATAATTTTAATGGCAAAGCTTTGTTTTTAATCAGTTGGGGGTGAGGTGTATAGAGAAGAGGTTTGCTTTACGAAGACTTAAAAATACGTAACCAGTTAGACAAGATACAGATACTCAGACACATGTAACTACCAAGAAAACTGATAAGGTTCTAAGTCTGGCCAACCTGGAGGTGCAGTATCTTTCAAGTCCAAGTCTAGATCATCAATGTGGCCTGGTGAGTGCTTGTTCAATTGGCTTAACAGGTACCATTCCTGACTTACCACCCCCTCAGCTGAAAGGGCTGCTGAAATAGATCAGGACTACTAAAGGCAGGTCAACCAAGAATGAGGAGTGAGAAGATACAGTAAAGAGATGAAGGAAAGGACTTCTGAAAGCAACACAGCAAATTCTGATCTTACTACAGCACAGTATCATGCTAGCTAGCATATTACAACAGCTGGAGGTAACCTGGAAAGAGATTTATAGAGAATAACAAATCACCCTGTTATCGACAAGCTGTTCTACTCCAGCCGGCTGCAATGACAACCCTTCCTCCTGTAGACTTTGGCCACTTTCATTTAAAACGACTAACTGAAGCCTCTCGAGACAGATCACAGTCATCAATGCCCCTGCAGAAGCCCTGATAGGATGCTCTAATTTTTCTCCTCCCCTGATGTTTACAAATACCACCCACTTGAATTCACCCATACACTGCTGCTAGGCCACAGGCAAAGACTAGTGCATGCCATCAGATACAACAAGGAGTAGCAGGAATAGATTCCCTCTCCAGGTTTAGCATTACAGACTTCCCCTCCTCCTGCCTGAAAGGCAAACTCCAAGTCACAGGTACTTCCTACTGCTTGGCCACAAAACAAATCATGAAGTTCTGCAATACATCAGAAGAGCCTTCCCAGGAAAACAGAACACTCTCAGAGTTAAACTGAGAAATTTTTTTATTTCAGTCAACATTAGTTTCTCTGTTCCTAGAAATTTATTTTGGTATCTTGAACTCATAACTGATCACAAAAGATGTAACACAAGGTGTAATTTAATAATGCTTCAATTTATTAAATTGTCACAAGAGGGCTTAAAGATCTAGACAGACAAAATCTTCCTGGTGAAAAGAATTTACAACAACTTGCTTCTCTTCCTGGAAACAGCAGGCTCTCTACAATTAAATAAAACACAGAACCCGATGCAGTCATGGTTTCCTGAGCTCTGTCCTAGAAACGCAGCATTCTTTTCTCACATACTACCTACAGTCTTCTTCCATCAGTTTGCTGCAGCTGATTTCACCTTGCCTTCTCCAAAGATTCCTGATGCACTGTTAGACTACAAAATGAGAGAGTTACCTATTTCAGACACTCAGCGTAACAGCGCTCACAATGTTGCTAAAGGGCTCTATGCCCTTCAGGAAAGAAGAATGCAGAAAGATTCAAACCCTCACAAAAGACTGACGTATTAACCTAAAAAATTTTCAGCATCTGTGTGAATTCTAGAGGTGATGCTGTAAACATCATAATGAAGTATAATTAAAGCATACTACTGAGCTTGCCTTCTTCTGAAAGAAATAACACCAGTTCTTCCAGGGCAAAAATACCATTTTGCAAGCTCATTTCACTACTACATCTCCAAGCCATTTCAGTAACTAACCTGTAACATTTTATTTGTTATCGCAGGTTAAAGATAGCCTGAATTAAATACTTTCAAAAATAGTATCCTAGAAGCCATTTGCATTTTAAGTATGTAATTCTTTTTTTAATCTTTTGTCTGGAAGAACATCGACTCTTGGAAACAGACACTGCCAGCTTTGCTGCATGATTAACATCAAATTTGGCCACAATACCAGGAAGGAATCTCTCTTCAGCGAGCACATCACCATGCCAACAAACAGTAGGTAAGCCAGGAGCTCACTCCCTCATCTTGCTATCGTTGTAACACCAATCAAAGCTGCTTTAACTGGAAATGCAATTAGTAGAAAAGTGACCATTTTTTTATCTTTTGAAGTCTCATTCCCATGAATGATGGTTAAATACTAACAAAGCCTTTCCTACCTTCTCATGCTTTTTGTGTTAAATGAGTAAGACAGTTTTGTTTTCAACAGCACAGGGATAACCCAAGAGCTGCTTAATGAACTGCTAACAGTGATGCTGAGAGACAAGAGAAATTCAGCCCTTTCATACGTTCCAAAGCCTCAAATTGCCCAGACAGTTGTGGCTATATTCCTAACGTGGTTTAAAAAAATCCCACCCTTTCATGTGAATTTCAGGTACATCTGACTTTCAGCAATATAATCAAACTCCATGGGCAGAAATCATCAGGCATAAAGAACACATCCCTGTGTCACGGTCTGCCCATCCTCTCCTACGAATAGCTGAAAAAAAAACAGCAGTCATTGTCACTTTGGCCAGCCCTCACCAATTTGAATTATTCATACATATATTTTATTCCCCCTTTATCATGAAGGGAAATAGTGACAAAAAAGCACATGTTCTCAAATGTATCCAACAATTCTCTTCCTGAACAAGATTCAACGTACTTCATATTTTGTGCTGCACTATTTCACAATGCACACAAATTCATTTTGAATTATCTCAGTGAATAAAACTAACCGGGAAGTTAATCCTGCAATAATGAAATCATAACACTTGAGCACAAGGAATCAATCTTCCAGAAGTCAGAAGAGCACTTATTAATATCATTAATGTTTAATACCCATGTTCATAATGGTTATTTAACGTACTTTCAGCATAGCTAAAATTTGCTGAAGTTCACTAGAAGCAGAAGGTGTCTATTCACTCTCAACAGGACTGAAAATCATGATGCACTGATTAAAGTCTCTCAGATCTTGTTCTCCTAGTCATACCCCATCATACACATCCCTATCTATGAACATCAGCTTCTTTTCCTTAGTTTCATGGTTTAAAAGATTCAAAACAAAACAAAGGTACCAACTTCTTACATTAACACAGTACCCTTCCCAAGATATCATATTCAACGCTATGACTCCAGCCTTGGATGACACAGAGCTACTGGTGACAGAAGAGATAGAAACAAACACACCTACATATCTCCAGATCTCCACTAAATTTCACTTTTAAATCACTTACAGGTTGTTTTCTGGTTTTTGTTGGTTTGGGGGTTTGTGTTTTGATTTTTTTTTATTTTTTTTTTACAAGACTCCCTTGAAGCTCCAGTGAGAGCACTGAATATCACAGGAATGAAAACAGTACAGAGCACAGCCTCTGATTTTGTAGACGCAGAAGACATTCAAAGATTTTCTATGCAGTTATAAGCAAAGTACTTATTATTTAGTATGCAATCTTCCTCCATTGCAGTAGCAAAGGCAAGAATGGGTGATTATTTTTTTTTACTACTGCTTTGAAAACAGATTTTCAAATACATACAAGTGGTCTGCTTCTGCTTTCAGAAACAGTGGAAATTTTATACATACCAAACAATTTTGCTATAACCCAATACAAGATGCCAAGAGATTACACATATATTGCAACATCTGCAAGATGAAGGGCTAAGATGCTACCACTTTTAATGCAACCAGGGTGCCCACAGAAGTGTTTATAACAAAGCCAGTGATATCAACAGATGTTAACACCAAACACTGTGATTTTTACTCCCACAAGCTTCTGCAAAACAAACACAGAGACAGACTATTTTTGGTATAAAGCATGCCTGGGCTGTCATGTCTGTGGGAGAATTCATCAGAAACATATTGGGGAAAAACACAAATACTGATAAACTCTCTGCAATGAGATCATCAGCTGAATAGCTCTTTTATATGAAGTCTTAATTTGATTGTAAGATGTTATTAGATTTGTAGCTCACAGCATATGAGCATGTTAATTTAATAAGTGTCCAAACTGCAGACTAAGAAGGTAAAGCACACAAACAGTTCAACGAGATATGAAACAGCAAACATACTTTTAGAAAAACGTGTGGAGCTTGCAAGCTCTTATTTTCCTTTATTGAAAAACATAAAAGCAAGTACATTATTTTACTAACATTGTTTTATTTCTCTGTAATCAAGTGCCAATAAACTCAGTATCTCAAAATAGCATTCTACAGGCAAGCTGCATACGTGAAGTACAAATTAGTTTTAAACCTTTTCATTCCATTTTTTATTATCATATTTAAAGTTTAAGGAACTGTGTTCCCCACTTTTGTGCACGTTGCAACAATAATGTAAGCAGTTACTTTCACAGGAGAAACTTTTAATAAGGCAACACACCAAGAACAACAACAACTATGAAAAAATAACTAACTGACAAGCTACATAAATGACATGACTAACTGCTTCCTGCTTGGATTATCACAAATTTAACAAGAAACAATTCTATCCTACAGCAAAATGCACCTTCTGCCTGACAAGAAACCTGAAATTTAGGTGGTCTTACATGGAATGTTAAATCATTTTGGATGACAAATCAGTCTCACCTGCTTTTTTTATCCTTTTTTCTTTTTTTTTTAAACAGAGGAAGATACACAAGAAGTCACAAAGATGATCAGAAGGATAGAGTACCTCTCCTACAAGGACAGCTGGGATTGCTCAGCCTGGAGAAGAGAAGGCTCTGGGGAGACCTAATAGTGGATTCTTTATTGAGGAGGGGAGCAATAGGACAAGGGGTAATGATATAAGGAAGAAGTTCTTTCCTGTGAGGGTGGTGAGACACTGGAACAGGTTGCCCAGAGAAGTTGTGGATGCCCCTTCCCTGGGAGTGTTCAAGGCCAGGCTGGATGGGGCTTTGAGCAACCTGCTCTAGTGGGAGGCATCTCAGCCCACGGCAGAGGGGTTGGAACTCAATAATCTTTAAGGTCCCTTCCAACCCAACCATTCTAAAATTCTGTGATTATAATAATTAGCTGTCAGACCATCCTCAAGACCAAGAGAATTCCATTTAACTAATGGTAAGTATCCAGGTACCATTTGACTGTACCACACTAGAAAAAATTGTTTTATTCTCTTCAGTAAGTTTTGAAGATTTCTGAAAAAATAAAAACTGTGTTGTCAATTCCATGCTGAATGACACATCTCTGGACCTGGGGGGAAAAACCACCACAGAACAAAACATTCAAACTAAGAGACTGAAAATAATTCTTACTTTTCCGTTTTGCCTGAGTTTACTGAACTAGGAAGGGGAGTTCCAGGAGACAGATGAGCAGCCTTTGTTTACAAAATTTTTTGTGGCACCTTATTTATATTAGCATGGAACTAAAAAGTAAACAAAGTCAGCAGATACTGATTTTTGAGGACAAGTTGTAGAGGATAAGATCATCTATTTTTCATATATATATAAAAGAGGTTATATTTCTACAAAAGCAAATAAATAGAGTTCCTATTAAAATAATGTAGATCTTTTTAGTAACACTGAATTAACGTTAGCAGTATTATTTATTTTATTGCAAGTCTTATGACAATTGGTAGGTTTAAAGAATGTATTGAATTTCAGAGATTTTTCCCTTTAAAACAGCAGTTCTGTATGACATGGCCTTCAAATCCTCATAAACGCTTAAAATAAAGGTGAGTTCTCCCTCCAGTCTGCAAAGTGCTGTCTGGACACCAACACTTGATCACATACCCATACCAACAGTCCCCCTTCCCCGTGATACTAACTATTAGGGCTATGACATATAAATATAGTCCTCTTCAGCGAGATGTCATCTCTGTAAATCATATTTCACCATGACTGGGAAGGAAAATAACAGATAATTCACAGCCCTGTTGATGCTTGTTTGAGAAAATGAAAATAATTATAACAACTCAGTTGAAAGCTGAAAAATCAGCCTAAATTTGAGAGCTGATGGGGACAACTGTGTTTTATGGTTTCAAACATGCAATGAGCAAACAAGAATGGAAGCAGTTACCCTGTGAATTCACTTCTGCTGTCATATTCCCGTGCTTCTAAGAAGCAGCTACTTTGATGCTATGCCAATATCGTCATTTCTAAAAATCCCCTAATATTAAGATTGTAGGTTGTAGTTTCACTATTAAAGTATTTAGAGCAACAACTGCAGAGTCACTCAACATCTGTTTCAGGAATTTCAGCTCCTCACAACTCAAACAAAAAGTGAAATAAAGTCCATACTTCCTAAACCTAGATGGGGCCTGTGTCACAAGCAGAGCTGCAAAGCTGCTCTCAGTTGGAGGAGATGCCTTTTAGGAGAAAAAAAAGGAAAGAAAAATTTTCTTTTAAGAAGAACAAGGCAAATAGCTCAGCAAGACAGATAGTAGTTTAAACATTCAAATTAGAAATAAAAAAATTAAAAGCTCTCTATCATCTCAGCTCATTGAAGACAAGTGACTGGTGGTATTTTCTCAATGTAAACAATAGCAAGTTAAAAAGTGCTGTGACAATTCTTCAGAAAGTCTTGTGAGTTATGTACTGCAGGACTGTGAGAAGACAAATTTGTATAATTTATTAAGAATGCAATTATTAGATGTGCACACAGTTTACTCCTACAGGCCTTCTCAGCAATAAACTCAGCCTCATGCAGCACTGAAACTGCAGAGAAAATGATGGAAGTAACACATAGACACGTTCCTTCTATCCTATTAACGATGTCAACAAACCAAGGAAAACATCATGCTGGCATATTAATGTTGCCCACTTATTTCAAACACCACCTACAGAAAACAAACCACTACCAACCAGAAGAAAACATTATGTTCTCTTCCAACAATCTGTCCAGCAACCACCTATATTTATAACTTATCAGAATTCTTTCTGCATATTTTCATACAATGCTCATAAATTTTTCTTAACAGCAATTTTGCACTTCTGAAATCTTCCATTACTGTATCTATAAATACAGTTCAACTTCCCCTTTACACTAATAAACCCCCTCCCCTCCATTTTACTGTTTGTTAACCAATACACACACAAAATCTAACACTCAAAAGCAAACTTACTGTGTAGCTTTAACAATGTCCCACGTGCTGTAATCATCAATGTGGCTTTTCCGTGCAAGAGATTCACTATATCCATGGTTGTAATGGCTCTGGGGCTTTATTTCCTAAAAAAGACAAACCTGCTATTAGAACACCAAAACCAGCATTATTGAAGTTTCTCAGGAAAGCAAAAATATATCTATAAGCACAAGTAAAACCAGTACCCAGTTCAATATACTATAAAACTATCCAAATCTGAGGGTGGAAAAACAACTGGTCACTTTGTACAACTTTGTACACTTTGCAAAGCAGGCCCAGTATAGATTCAAACACCTTCCACAAAACACTACATGTAACCATGGAGTTCTGCCAAATCCTACACTGGGGTATTTTTATAGCACCTTAACAAAAAGTAACAACATTTCTTTGTTTTTTAACAAATGCAACATAGCATAGCTAAAAAAGCTACTGGCCATAAACTGACAGAGTCTCAATATATATTTCAATACTTCAAACAGAGTGTCAAGTACCTTTGAGAAAATAAATAACTGGGAATGATTAATATCAACGAGCAAAACCTAATGATACTTCTTGATTCTTCAACTCCAATCACAGCTTCAGAGATGGTCTATGTATGTTTAATCTATGGGTCTCAAATGACACGACCATGACCTGTTCTTTACCGGATACAGCTCCCTACAAACTTAGTTCTTCTGATGAAGGGCAACATTTTAGCCCTTAATGCTTCCCTTGGTGGAATTCACATTGAAACAGTGTACTGACAGATCACTAGGGCAGCAACATACCATTTTTTACCATACATACGAAATTGGATGGTAAATTTTATACAGCTTCTAGACAATTTCCCATTTATTAGAAATACTGTAGCCGATTACTGCGCAATTCAGTATAGTTACATAAAAAAGTGTGAAAACTGCAATAGAGAAATAAAAAAGCAAGCTTTTTAGAATTTTCAGACTGCATTTCAATCAATATTAGCAAAATGCGATATTTACTTTTACTCAGTTTTCCCAACGTATAGTTCAATGAGCAAATATTATTCTCTTTATTCCATACCCAGAAACACTTTAAAATACCTTATGAATGGTGTTTTATTAAGATTCCAACTTTAACTTCGTTATTAAAATGATCAACTTTTTGATTATTATACTAAGATATTTTTAATTTTTTTGTAAATAAAGATATTCTGAGTCAAGACAACCATGATATAATACACCTAACCTTAACACCTCATTTAATACTTCATTATTACATATGGTTGGACTCGATGACCTCAGAGGTCCCTTCCAATCATGACAATTCTGTGATTCTGTGCTAATACACCTAACATTATTCACAGTTACAAATTCCCACCACCTTGTCTCCCAAGAGGCATATGCTGCCCCACTAACATAAGTGATCAAGGAACATTATTTAGGGCTAGGGCAACTTCCTACTGCCAAGATGAGTAGGTAATCAAATCACTCATTACATATTTTTCTCATTAATGTTACTTTGAAGTATTTTTACCCTAAAATTCTTACATGCTTCATCTATCTCTTTAGAGAGGTAAAAAAAAAAAAAAGTCTGAAAACCACATTTTAAATATTTATTTGCAGATTTCAACATAGCGAAGTACCACTTAAGCAAAGGTCTAAAAACTCATACCAGTTATAACCTTGGAGTAAACTATCAAGAAGATAGTCAAGTTCCAAAAATCCCCAAACTATCAGTATTCATTTCAAAAGCAACTAACTTTAATTGAGCATGTTTGTGTTTGTTACATACAATGTACTTATTTCAGGCAGGAAAAAAAGTCAAATGAGGAAAAACTCTAATGCATTAAGAACATTTTGTAGTACTAAACTGTATTAAATTGTTATACTAATTAATATAGTTAAAACATTTATGATATTTTATACATTACCAAACTATTTCAAGAAATTCAAGTGTTTAGAGCTTTCAAACCATAACATAGTAACACTGAGAAAACTCGTGCAGCAAAAAAATCTTCATTTTCAAAACAGATTTATTCTTATGCATAGACTTTTCTTCAGAAAAATAATTTTTTCAATTTCATACCTAAATGATTAGCAGAGTACATCTTCCATTGACCACAATGTAATTTTACGGCATTCCATCTTTCTTTCTAAGCTTGACAAACTAACTAGATTAACCAATCAAGTATTGCCAGCCCAGCAGAAAGGCTGCTCTGTTGCTACCTCTACAGAAGAGACAACCTAGAAGTGCATCTGCTGTCATCCAAATCACCCATTGCGACCAATTCTCTCACTACGCAGAAACATAACTTCACTTTGTATTTTAAGAAGGCAACAGCTTAACCAAACTTAGTTTATCTAGTAGCTGGAAGAAAAAAAAAAAAAGAGTGTTATCTGGAGTAAAAGATGCTGAAAGAGATAACAAAGGACACAATTAAAAAAAAAAAAGTAAATACAAGAGATGGCTAAATACATTATTTTGTTCCAAGTATTTTTCATATTAGGAGCAAAATCTGGATTTATCCCGTTTCTGTTCACCAATTATTACACCACATAATCACAGCAGGCTTTTATATATCAAATTGTAATGCTCAGACTCTGAAAAGCTAAAGAATAAGTCAAATAGGCAGAGGTCAGAGCAAAAGAAATTCACCTCGATAAGGAGGTAGTAGTTCCAGCTGCTGGAAGGGGAAAAGCTCCCTCTTCTTGTTATCTAACAATGATTAAAAGCAAACTGAGAAGCTTGGGTTATTTTTCAGGCAGATGTTAATTCACCAGGGAACACTGTTTCTCTTAAACTGCATTTTCCTGACCACTTCAAGCACACAAACCAGGCTTCTGTTCCCTTGAGCCTGCACTAGCCAGTCAAGAGCTGCCCATTTATGAGCAGCGTAAATTTATGTCAGCCTAAAGTGACCATGAAACCACAGTCTTAGGATATTAATGCTTTCACAAAAGGGTTTATGGGAATAGAGAAGCCTTAAGCCTTATCTATTAACCATGTAAATTCAAAAAAGTGAGAGATTATATTCCTCAGTCCCTCCTAAAGCTTATGTACTACTTATATTATAGACTTTAAGGTAATGGCAGTACCTTTACCTATTAGAAAACTGTAATTTTTTAAATCTTCTTTTGTACCGATAGTGTCTCTGAACTAGTCTTTTTATGTTGAAACCTCAAAATTGTTACATTAATAAAAAGTTAGATTTTGCCCGACACAAAATGAGTGAAAAAGTTCTCTTCTTTTTCCCCCAGTACATACATTAGCAGTTACAATCCATTTTTTTAATATAAAGACTCATGACAAATATAAACTTAAAATGAACCCTCTATTTCCCAATGTACTATGAGAGTTGAGTTTGTATTCTACATTTAAGACCAGCTGAAACAATCCCTAAATCCTGAAACGTATATGAACATCATTCATAGCCTCCAACATCATACAACTTATCATTCTGTGACTCTGCAATAGTTGCTTCAAACTGAACTGCAAAGCTCTTCTTAGTTATTCAATGCACTGCTCTAAACCCCACAAGTACATTCTTAAAAATTAAAAGGATGTTCTAATTATGTCCTTTATAAAGGAAAAATAAAAAATAAAATTAAAATAATAAGTTTCTGTAATGGAAAACTGTAATTTCTGATACTACAATACAGACAAATAAACGTTTTCAGAATCATCTGTTTCTCAAATGAGAAAAGAGTAAACATAAACTCTCCCTCCTATCTACCCAGCTAGCGGTCAAGTTTTGCCATGTGCCTCCACAGTTATTTTGTGATGAAAGATTAAAAAAAAAAAAAACAAAAACAAAAACAAAACAAAACAAACCCCTTCCACTCAATGAAAAAAAACGAAAATGAAGCAACCAACCTGCTTGGTTTGACTATACTACACTGTTGCAAATATGACCTGAAAGTAAAGGAGATCTCCAAGCGCCATTCATGGTAAGTAATGCCTCCTCTCAAGGACTGCAACAACATATTTAAACTGCGAAGTTTGCAGCAAGGACTCAGCAGTCCTTGTTGCAAAGACAATGACACATTTAAAAATTAAAAAGCTAAGCCCAAACATGGCAAGTATTTCAACTCTGTAGTACAGAGACCAGAACTTCTCATACATGCTTGAAGATATTTATCCATTATAAACAATGTAAAAGACATGGCTCTGAACAAACCCATGCCAGAGCTTAAGAACTAGGCAACACCTAACCCTTCCACCACCTTCTCTGACAAGCTTTCTGTTTCCAAATGTCTAGCATAGCGACTTAGAAGACTGCTGTTTATGAAGTGGTGAATATTAAACACCATCTCTCCATATATGCATTGCTACCAAATATAATGGTTTCAACCATCAAACGCTGTCAGAAGAGGGGCGGGCAAAGCTCTAAGTCAGTAGCCGGCTGGCAGAAAATAGCTGCTGGTGCCTGGGTGTCACACGTCCCCTTTAGCCCTGGCAGGACCGACCACAGCTGCGTTCCACCAGGGCTGAGTTTGCCCAGCCTTAGTCATTCTCCATCAGCAGCTAAGCCAGAAGGAAATTGTAAGTGCGACACCCAGACGGCATCTATTTTTGGAGTTTAACAGAAGATTAAAACACACAAAGTACAGATTACTTCCTCCGACCTGTTGAGCAGAAGAGAAAGCTCTGCTTAAAAATCCTATACTGATCTAGATTAGTTGTCCATCGTTATTAAAGGAACAGAAGTAAGCATATAAACGAGTGAAAAATAATGATTTGTATCATGTAAACATCATGCCTTCCACAGAACTTTGGGTATTGTCAGTTTCACTGTCACCAGCTGGCTTTGAGGTTCCCACCTAAAGTAGAAAAGGATTAATCTCCTCCAAATTCATACGCCCTCACAGAAATTTTAGGAAAAGAGTTAAAATTCTTGAAACTGCTATGATCTTTTAAAAACATATGACAGATTGATAATACAGTAACAACATTTTGAGCCTAGAACACAAACCACATTCACAAATGGCTCCAGCAATATTCCTAAGTGTTAAAATATTTTTCCTTTTATGATGAAAATATTTATTCCAGGAAACACTAATTTTACAATGATGATCCACTGTTAAAAAAAAACAACACTTGGAGCTAATCCAAAGAATCTGCAATCCAAACACATTTATTTTTTGATATTTTGATCTCTACTTACAATGGTGACAGTCAGGGAAATTAAATATAAGGTAGTAGAGCAGAGGTCTGATTTTACTGGTTTACAACAGGCGGGTTGCAAACACTAAATCCCTACTTACTTCATCCTGTTTCAAGGAGTGATTTCAAAGCGTGACCTGAGCCAAATTAGTAGTTTACCATTACTGAAAGAGAAAGGTCACTTCTCTGCCCACCCAGCCTCCTCCTTGCTCCTGCTGCCAGCCTCAAGCTGGCTTGGGTAATCGGAGCTGTGGTCGCACTGAGCCCACTCAATCCATTAAAGGGCAGGGGGAAATTAAACGAGAAATAGAAAAATGTGATTCTTCTTGTAGGACAGCACATTGAATCTGTTTCTCCCATGAAATGATGGGCTCTGGAGAGACTAGTAGGGGCAAAGCATATAAAGCGAAGGTAGCTGGAACATTTTTGCAGCTGCCAACTGTTAATTTGGCTAAGTAATCACGGAACAACACACTCCAGCTTTTAAATATTCAAGGAAGTCAGGCTGAAGAATGTGAAGCTACATCTAGAAACTGGTAGAGTCAGTTGGCTTAGAAAGCTGCAAGAGAGACAGATCTTATTTCTAAAAATCAAATTTGGTTCCCCAATTACCATCCAGGGTCACTCTTTCTAGATAAGCTTCCCATTTCAGTGACCATCCTTTGACAGTGCCCCACTCATACGCATCTGTGACTAGTTCGTCATTACTCATTAGCCACAAAATGTGCAGATTGCTTGCACAGATGCATAAGTAATGCTTGGTAGGAAAAAACATCAGAAGAATGAGAATAAAGGTAAAAAGGAAAAAAAAAATCAATTTAGAAAATAAGAAAACAACATAGCAGAGAAAAAAAAGGAATGTCCTCTGGTAAACAAGCCCAGAAAGATGGAGAAACAGAAGATAAAGAAAAATACAAAAAATAACACCAAAGGGAAGAGGAAGAAGGGGGAAAAATACAAGCACAGCTCCCAAGAATGAACACTAACAACACTGGCATTCCCAATCAGTTCTCCTCATAACCAAATGTGCAAGTAAAGTTACGCTCATTTCCCCTCAGTACTCAAATCTTTTAATCTTTTCCAATAAAAAAGCCAAAATGAAATAAGCTTAAGCAAAATTCTGAGAAGTGAATTCATAGAAAAAAAATTCAGGAGTTACGCATGAAAGAATAAGATGACCAAGACTGAATTATTCTGAGATAGCAATTTCATAATTCACAATTATATACAGCAGCAGGATAAGAATAGGTCACTATGCCTGCATGGACATAAGGAAGGGAGGAAAGTACTGCTGCTTCCAGCTGCTACACATGGCTCTGGTAGGCATTAACAGATGGCTAGGACTGCTTTTCCTTTAACGTTATGCAATATTGCTGCAAGGAAGCAACACCACCACCAAAGTCAGACACTCAAATTCTGAACGGTGACCAAGATAATTGACACTTAAAGAGAAAATAAGAACAAGTTCTAAAACAAAAATGTAGAAATAAATGCATTACCTTCCATAAAATATCGCTTACTATTGCCTTTGTTCCTTAATAAAACCAGAACAAATTATAATTTTATTTTTTTTTATTGATGATTATACTATTTCTGCACCTGGCTGCAGTCAAAAGAATCATGATAACATTGGAAGTGACTGTAACTATTTCAGAGAAGTTAAATAATAAAATAATCCTCATGTATGTGTGTTATATTTAACAGAGAGTACTGGAGGTTAATATTAAAGAATTCCTTCCCCCATATTTCTGTGTTCAACTTCTCTGTTCTTCAGTTCTTAAAATATAGTGCTTTTTAGTAAGCTTTCCCAGTTCTCCTCCTACTTTTAAAAAAGTGCAAAAATATATACAGACAAATTTATTTATAGTAATTTGCTTATTATAAACACCCACATTAGTTTACATACACATAAATACTAGCCGCTCATGCACTAGCATTAACAGAAAAAATGTTCACAAAATAAGTACAAGCAAATCAGATCCTGGATCCTGCAGGCATTTAACATTTTTAATAGAAGTTCATATTACAAATATATATATATTTAATAGAAGTTAATATTATGAAATATAGCTACTCTGTACAATGCTTATAATTTTCATGCCCTGCCCTCTTCACCTAATTCTGCAACACAAAATCACACAAACACAGGTTACATCGATCATGTCTTGGCTTTAGAAAGAATCACATTCAATTCTTTACAGGCCCAAGTAAAGTAGCTTTTTCTTCTCTAGAAACAACAGTAAAATTCAGGGTGACACCAGCTACAGCTAAACTGTTGACTGTCACCAAGTAGGAGAAGTCTGATCCTTCTTAGTCACATGAAGTCCTAGCCAGGGAAAAAAAATAAGAAAAAAAAAAAAGAATTCTGCAGTACCATATCGGTTCATCACTTTGAGGAACTGAAGCCTTCAGCAGCTATAGGCTGTTAGATTGTCTGAACTGGGATGATGCATATATACCTTCTGTTTAGCTAATGCATGCTAGAAAAATCTCCATCTAAAGCAGATTAATTCTCCATGAAAAAAAAAGTGCAATACCACTATTTTTTTCCCCCCATCTTAACTTGGTATATTACTGTCCTGGTTTGGGGTAAAATGAACCAATTTTCTGTTTTACAATTTTACTTTCTTAGCTGGGCCTCTTCTAGCTAACTAAACTCTGAAATTAACAGCGCATTGTTCAGAGAACTGCTTCGTCTCACAGTGATAAGACCCAATTATACCAAGGAATGGTATGNAAATTCTGTTATTATTGATTATATTATTATGCTTTACGTATTTATTAAAGTAGTTTAGTTTTTCTAAACTCCTGAATCTCTTTAATTTCTCCCTCTCCTTTTTTTGTTAAAAGGGAGAGGGGGAGATTATCTGTCTTTCGGTTCTGATTTGCTCAGAACCACGACAATTATATATCAAAAAAATAGTTCGATGTCTGGCTTGCAAACATACACTACCAGACTCACCTTACTTGGACCCTTGCAATTTATGCTGGGATTCTCCATGCACCCTATTATAGCACTAACTTACACAAAATGAGTAAGACAACAAAAAAAACCCCTTCCACTCAATGCCAGAACTGCTGGTGATTTCCACTACTCTTCACATTTGACAGCATCCTGTGAAGTTCGTTTGGCTTCCCTCCTAAATTACTGCCCTGTTTGCACAGTTTCTCGACACATCAATAAAAAAAAAGATGCATTTAGAATAATCCCAGGATAAGCCAATTATAGAATACATACACAATGGGGAAAAAAAACAACCTGTAACTAATACTGTGGTTATTTTTTTAAAAGAAGTTACGGTTTTAAGTTGACAATGCTTTCTTCAAAAAGCAGTAAAACAGATCAAGAAAAGCTTCATCTCAAGCATGATAAAAGTAGTCCTTTTGCTGATACAGACTTCTACGCACAAGCAAGTTAGCCATCACATGGAAAGAATAATCCTGCACACTCTCTCATGTAAATCTCATTTTTTACATAACGACGAGTCAGAGATGCTCAACTACAGCCCTTAATCCATCCCTCTAAGCAGAGGTCAGAGATCACATGTTTTAAGGCACAGCTGGTAATGAGGGAGTTTTGCTCTTTCAAAGCAAGTGTCCATAACCAATTGACTGCTCTCTAGTCATTTACTTACAGATGCTCCTAAATCGAACAGCATCACACTTTAGGAAGTAACAGCTTCCTAAGAAGGCTTTTCAGAAGGCCTCATATTTGTGCACAGCACTTCTAACAAGTGCTATTTAAAAAAAAGCTGTGTTTACTAGCATTTGCAAAGGTTAAAAATTTAAAAGCTTGAAATACTATGATTTGAAGTTTGCTTTAAAAAAACTTTAAAGTTTTGGTTTCAATTCCAACTTACATTAACATGTACATACATCTTTTTTGGCTTTCTTTTGAAAGAGCATCGCATTGTGTTCTCAGCCAAAACCTCAGGATTTCAGCAGAAATACAACTGTATTTTTTCCAAGTTATTTAAACAGGTCCAAGTCTCAGCATATATGAGCTTGTAGACCTCTCAACATTAAAAAAAAGCAATAATCCCTGAGAACTAGCATTCGTAGTCAGTTATCGTGAGAGTAATTTAAAACCAATTATGCGTTTCACTCTTGTGAAATTCTAAACTTCAAATATGCACCTAATTATGCATCCAACTCAATCTTGTTTCTCAACTACTTGGAGAAATAGAGGGAAAAAACAAAACACAAAAACACTTTTTTTTTTTTTCAATTCTCAGAAAAAGATAGTATCAAAATCCTTTTTCAAAGACCAAGATTTTTCATTCAATTTTCAAACATGGAAACATCACATATTAAAAAAAAAAAAAAAAAGTATGCTGAAAGTTCTGTTTTATTTTATTTTTATTTGCCAAAGGCACACTCAAATGGAAATTATGCTGCTTAGTGAGTTTATAGCTAAATTGTCTTTGAGGACCACTGAAAAAATTAAATCAAGAATTGGAGGACTGGCAAGTGCACATGCCAGAACAAGCATTCAGTCTGGCTATGGACCCTCTTTTCTCCTTGGCACATACAGAAATTAAGAAAGGTGGTAGTACAAGTTGCACTTCAGTCCTCACAGAAAACTTCAATTCACCATTCCCACCACACCCTGAACCAGCAAATAGTGCTTCAAATCAACAGGCAACTAAGCAAACTCTGATTGCCACTTAGGATGAACACAGGGTGTTTCATCTACCACAATGAAGAAAGTGAAAGGTGCTTCTAGTCATGCTGGCAGTCAATTTTCTGCAGCATATGAGAGAGCTTAGTAAATCTGTGTTCTGACAGTTAAGAACAGTCCCGTTCTAACTCTTAACCTTCCAAACTGGCCACACCATCTTGCCCTCTACCTTCTGTCAGTACCGTAGCGTACTTGATCCTACGATTAGTAGGCTTAGTTTACTGCCAGAAAGTGATTCACAATTTTTTAGTATGGGATGAATTTTCTACTGATTTACTTCCCTGAACTGGCTCATCCTGGAACCAGAGAAGCATCATTAGCAGATGCATGCAGCTGGAAGTGTTTAAAAGCAGGTTTCACAGTCAGCATAAATCAAACTAAAACTGCACTGCCATCAGAAGGAATGGGCACACTCATGGTCCTGGCTGCAAATTCTCCATTACCTCTTACCAGCTCTCACAACAGTGCAGGAATGGTTTCAGACAGATCAGGTCACAGACTCACAAAGCAAGAAGTATCCCAATTTACTTACTAGACACACAATTCCAAGACTTGACCCCAGGAAGGGTAAGGGACTGTGTCTGGGTTCCACTGTTGCTTTATACCAGCTTAAATTCAATTATAAAACCACATCCTTCAAAGCAGCAATACAAGTGTCTTCAAAGATCACCCTGATGTCCTCCCTCTCTTGCTACTGCACTCTCTCCTGTGAGTAACTGGACTTGAGGACAAGCAGAAAACAGGATGTTGCAAAGCTGGCTTGCTTCAAGATATCTACCACCTGTGCATATGACATGACATCAAAGGAGGTACATCCTTGATTCTCAAAACAACTGTATCTTGTTTGCTCCAAGAAACTCATCCGCCATGCAGGCCCCAGCATTGCCCTGGGGGCAGAGGCAAGGGGGCTCGCACAGACCTGGGTCAGACAATAACTGGATGCGCACAAGTACCTGTCACATTGATTGGTTACAAGTCAGTAGGGCCTATAAATTACCATTGCATCCCACTGCAAATGGGATCCTCACCACTATTGACCCTTGGCATTGTTACAACTTGAGAGACCTGAGAATCGTGGATCAATGGCACACTGGTGACTCCAGAGGACCTTCAAGCCCTTGTGAGGCACAGACCTAAGTGGACTCATGGATCTAACACTTTGCTGGTGGTGACCTTTCTTGCCGTGCTCTGTAATAGTGCTTCTCTTTTCCTCCTTTCCTACATCACTGCCTTTTCTCTATTGTCATTTAGCATTATTTTAGGGTAATAATAGTAAAGCTATAGTAAATAGCATCTGACCTCATTTGTGCCTTAATCACACCCTCGATATTACTGTGAACCTCTTCCAAATCAACCGGATTGGGACCTAACACCTCCTTAAGTCATCTTCATCTTTCCCTTGTCTTGAGTAGCCTTCCAACCTCTGATCACAGTATTCCCATGACCCTCCATTTTTGGTTACTTTTCCCCTTAGAGAGACAATCAAGGAGACGTTTCTATAGACTTCAGGGCATCCTACAAGCATAGGAAGAAATTACCAGATTTCAAAATTACACAAGACAAATTGTAGTCTAATGCTACACCACATACTGGGCAGGACAGGCCTGAGGGTTCAATTCAGCCAGACTCCCTCTAACTTAGGAAAAAGCTTTTGACTTTGTTCTACAGGCTCATTTGTAACGGACCCAAGTGTTTCCCTCAACTACAGGGATGCTATAAAAGTCAAATCTCATACTGTCTTTGAAAAGCAGCAGAGGACAACATGTATGCTGCAATATCAATTACTGATGCTGCTCCCATCTAAACATGTCAGTATCAATGATAATATTACCTAATTTTCAAGCAAACAGCAAACATTTTCCTCTTTAATTCCATAAATTGGATTCTGCAAAGTTAAAATGCAATCCCTCCACCACATTTATAACGTCTCATTACTTTTCTGAGCAAACAGGTAAACACAGTGAATCAAATGCTGTTCAAAGATTAACATTCTGTGAAATCTAAGATAAACAGGCCTGTACTTCACAAGTATTGGCAAACTGAGTCAACATAAATTTAGGTCAAACCAGACATTCATCACTGATGCTTTAAGAGGGCCTGTTCCAGAAAGTTAAAAAAATAAAAAATAAAAAATAATTGCTGCCCAGATCAGAAGAAAACATGTAGAAGAAAAACAAAAATAGTTGAAATCTATTTTTAAGTGTTTTACTAGATGCCTGAGAAGCCACAATGTTACCACAGAGAAAAAAAACAGTGGTGAAAATCTGTAAAGTTTACAAGGGAAGTGTGAAAAACTGTAAAAAAAAGAAATCTTGTAAAAATGGCAAAAGAAGCATTGACAATGAGCATGACAAATTAGAAAAATATAGAAAACTGAAAGGCAAGCAAAAGGATACAAGACATCCCTACACTTAGAAGGGCAAGAAGCATCGTAACACAAGAAATGGACATAAGTTGTCAAGATTACAATGTAAGAACGATAAACTGTAACTAACAATACAAATCCACAAAATCTGAAAATGTTCTATAAATGCAGAACAAAAACAGCTGAGGAAAACGCCAGAAAATTTAAATCACATCCTGTTGATAAAACGCTTTCTAATATAACTGCAGATATTATTAACCTTCTTTAAACACAGATTCTTTAGGTCAACCATATAGTCCAAAAGATGTAAATACTGTTTTTTCATTAAGCCTGAGGAAACTCCAGTGATCTGGATAAAAGATAACATGGGTTATAAAAGGTTATAATTTTAAGTCATTGCTGTCTTTTACAGGTTTGATATGGACTTAACAAAAATCCAAAAAAACCCCAAAGATGAGTAACACTAAGTACCATGGCTTCATAGAAAAATTAACCCAACACTTTCAGTCAATGAAGAAGTGGTAATGATCAAACAGTTAACGTCCAAAGTGTTTGATTTAGTATTGTCTGTTATCTTGATTGAGAAATCAGAACACAAAGAAAGTTAATGCGGTTTATATTGCACGTATTAAAAACTAGACTTGTACAATCTTCATCCTTATGAGGCATTTTATGATTATACATACCGTCCTAGTTAAGGAATATGCTGGCCAAAAAAAGGCTCTTACTCTTTTCAGTAGCCCACATTTTGAAAACCTCCGGGGATCATTAATATGAAAATACTACTGAGAGGACTCTAAGCATCCTACAGAGCTTGTCTTTTGATCCCACCATATTTCATGGTTGTCTGCAACCCAGAAGTAAACAACAGTTAGAAGTAAGTTTTATGGTTAGGGCAAGAAGTGGGGGATAAATAATATTCTATTTCTGATACAACATAGCTTATATTACTTCCCAAAGCTTGGGACAAGTCAGAAAAAGGTTTCTTCAACACCAATAAAAGCAAAGTCGTATCTAAAATGAAAACCTATCCAGAAAGCCCTGAAGAGACTTGGAGGTGGATAATAACCTGGGCACAAGCTTCCAGCATGATGCAGTTCCCAACAAGAGTAGTACAATGGTCTGTACAAATGGGGAATGCCAAGTAAGAATGTGGAAGTTGCTTTACTACTGCAACTGGCCCCGGTGTGTCTGTTAGAACAGTGCTCTCTTCTCAAGTTCACTACTATGACAGCTAATGCACTCAGAGCAAGGCCATGAAAACACTGACAGAATGAAAGAACAGGTCTTAATGAAAGCCTCAAACGGGTCTGTAGGATTGCAGACTGTAACACCAGTGCAGGGATCTGATAATCATCAGCATATTAAATAAATACAGACAGACCTACATTTGGATAGATATCTCTCAAGATGCAATGAACAAAAACAAATTAAATTCAGACTAGAAACAGGTTTGGGTCTTAAAAAGACAAATTAAATTTGGTGGCAATTTGCCCAGCTATACAATATTATCTGCTACTGTAGGACTTTGCTTATTTTCTTTTTACTTTATAAGTAGTATGCTGGGTATAAAAATAATTAATTTATTAATGCTTGCATTAGAAGGTTGCATTAGATCTGCAGTCCCCTCTGGTTTCAAATACGAAGCTAACCATGATTCAAGAAGCAAGGCTCAATTTTCAACATTATGCATGCTAATTGGGCTGAGACTTCATGGTTCCATCCCCCTTCTTAAGTAATACAATAAGCAATAACTGATCTTTGAATGAGCTCACAAATGTAAGCTTAGCCCCTGGAGTGATCCTGACTAACATACAGACTCAGTCCTGTACCTTTAAAGGACAATTGAGAGCAATCTGTACCCCAATACAACATCAACAGTATCAACAGAATCCCACAGGGAACAGAGTCAGCCTGTGAAATCAGGCCTTTCACAGTATTTTAAACAGAAGAAATTAGAGCCAAAACCATCTACAGTAAGTTTACCTATTTTCTTCACACCAAGGAATATAAGGAGATATTATGTTTCCAACTTCCCAGTTAGTTCCAAACTGAACCACAGGAAGAGAAACAAAGATAAAAATGAAAGCTTCCAGCTGGGATAATTTTTGCCAGAGCCTTAACACTTAAAATTTTCTTCCAACTTTGCAGGAAGATTTTTCTCTGACTTCAGAGTAACCAAACAAAAACCAATACCTCAACTTCCACAGCCAGGACTTTTCTAATAGAGATCTGTAATAACCAGTAACTCTGATCTCTCTCAAACACATCCCACAGAACCCAATGACACCAGTGAATGCACTACATAGCAGTAACAAAACAGAACTTCCTTGCCAGTAACAGTTCTTACCATTTAGGAAGAGATGCAACCTTTGGCAGTTCAGGCCATATTAGGCCACACACCAAGAATGCTTTCCAAACAAAAAGAAGCCACAAACAAAATCCATTTCCTAAATATTCCCCTCCCCATTCTTGGATTTCAAAACGAAATATCTAAACCTATCAACACCTACCACAGAACAGTCCTTGTTCAGCAGATCCATGGAATTTAAAGGCAGAAGGCCTATTAAAATCATTTAGCTGAAGGATGACAAGTACAGTGTGAGTAACATTCCCGTAATAGGGCTATGCTTAATAAATGGGAGCAGAGCTTGCCATTGTAACTGTCACCAGAAGCCTGAACACCAGGAGAAGAAAACAAACTAGCAGAGATTACTCAGTCCAGCGTTACTGTACTATCCCAGGGGGCTCTGCATCTCCTATAACGGAGATAACTGTATCACGCTCTAGGGCAGCCAATGCTACGTCCACCCTGAGATCTACACCAAGAGGACTCCCTCTGATGCCAAAAGCCAAAGCCATCCATGCACATCACAATCCTGCTAAAGAATTCATATACATGAAAGAGGTAGTACATCACCCACAGAATCAGTCACCCCAACATAGTCTACACTCCTCTATATTCACGGATTTGAAATACCACCCAGTTACCCATGTGCAGAACTCAAAAGCTTGCATTTAGTCTCAAGAAAGACATTCAAGCTGAAAACACCGAGAGCTGAATAACCCATCATTGCCCTTCTTTGTTACAACGATTACTCACCCTCACCATTTACTACTTGTACCTTTCAACTCGATCCCATTCACTTCACTTTCCAGCCACCAGAACTTGCTAAGCATAAACTGCATCTCAGTAAGGAAGGATTTACATGGGGAAAAAAAGGTGCTTCTGATAATGTGAAGAGAGGTTTTTCAAGCTTTCACTATAGGTCATTATTAAAATATTTTTTAGCTCTTTTCCACAGTCATTGTTCAACAATAACTTTTAAAGACAAAACTTCATCATTAGTATACCCACACCATCGGCCAAAAATCACCTCCTTGTTCCTAATCAGCAAATTACCTTTTAAAAAAATAAATCAAGGAATATATTACATATTTTCTAATCAAACTATTATACTGGGAGCTTCTGTTGAACTGCTTGCTCATATTTATATCCTGCTAGTTAATAAATTTCAGGATGCAATCCCATGCCCATGTTCCTTATCTTTAATGCATTAATTTGAATACAGCTGCACTAAGGTGGACTTTGTTTTACCAGCATAACTTCATATTAATTCTGAATGGTTTTTAGTAGTTGTTCTGTCCTCCCAGCTTAGTACCTATCCATCTTGTACGTCTGCAAGTTTTACTAATGACAATTTTGTTATGACTTCCAAATAATTCATGATTAACTCAGCCTCTAAGGAACAACGACACTCAGGAGGAATTCTCTCTAGCAACTATTTCTGAGATACACTGGTTAGTCTGCAGTTCTTTAGCATGCACTATAAGAGCATTCTATGAGTATTACATGAGCAATTGATGTTACTTGTTGTACTTCACCACTAAAATGATATTTATACACTTTGCTGTTCCACTAACAATCTTAACAACAATGCCAGTAGAAAACAGTGGGATCCCTACTGTCACATGCTACATTGAACTTGTGATAATAAAGAATAAATATCCTTTGAAACAAGAGCCTATTATACAAGTTCACCTTGCTTTTACACGGGATGGAGGAAGGCTCATGAACTCAGTCAGCAAGACACTGCACAAAACCCACCAAAAGCAGTCCCATCACCACTTTCCCAGAGCATTCACATTTTCATCAATGTTTCTACTTCTTCTGACTAAAGTTACTTGTATCACTTTAAGTTAAGCCTTTCAAAATAAAATATAAATAGACCCTCCAGCACTCCAGTATTTAAGTAGTTTTTCACAATTCCCAAAACTATCTTCTCTACAACATTAATGCCATATTCACGATATCTCATGACAATGCAAAGCCATAGAGCCTATATGAAAACCAAACACTTTCCTTCCAAAAAAGCCCATTAAAAAACTTTGAGAGTAATCCAAATTAGTCAAAACAAAAAGACAGAAAGAAACAAAAGCCTAATTAAAAAAAAAAAAAAGCCACATAGGGAAAAAAATGTAAAAGATGCATGACAGATAACAGTAGCATGAAACATAAGAAACTGGGAATGATTTTGACAGCGCTATAAAAAGCACCAGTTTTATATGTATACAAACGTAAGAACTGATTATATGCTCCAACGTCACTGCTTACATAAGGACATGGTGCTATTTTCTTAAAAAGTGGAAATCACTGAGTATTAAGGCTTCTGACCTTCCAAAATGACTGAACACAAATGCATTACGTTGTTCAGTGGGAAGGTCTGTGACAATCCAGCTCTACTACAGTACAGTACATACACTCCAGAAATGCTCCTTAAACAGCCAGTCTCACCACCAACATTACAAATTCCCTTCTCTTTTCAAGATTACCTGCACAAAGGAGTTTTAAGGACCAAGGGAACACCCACTGAAACCCATGTAATACTACTCTCTGAATAAGATACAGTCAGATACTCAGGATTTTCAGAAAAATCAAATAAAAAACCCTCAAGGCTAGTTAGACAAGTGCTATTTATTGCACACTGATTTAAGTTACTGTTACAACACTATATATATTAACTTCCTTCCCCATCTTTTGTATGCAGTCAACTCTATACACCAAGGGGACAGTATAAAATTCTACCAGATTGCTTAAATAATCAAAGTCGCTAATTTAAATTGAAACACATTTGTTCAACATATAGTAATTGCTCAAAGTTAATTTAACAAATACTAATCTTTGATCTTTAAAAGACAATAGTTTTCTATGAGCCTATAGATGCTTTTTATTCTATTTTACAGCTTTAGAATCCTCATCTAAAGTTTCCACAAGTTAAGAATACTTTATTTCAAAGAACGTTGACACACAGCAGTCTGGATCATTACTGAAAACTGTCACTTCTGAAAAACATCAGACAGTGCAAACAAGGGTACTTCTCCAGTTAGTCTGAAGAAACACATAGGATCAGTCTTCACACATCCTCTCCAAAAGCAACAAAACAAAACAAACAAAAAATCAAAATACTTATTTTGGGTGCATCATTTTGCTAGTTAACCTTCAGAACAGAGGGGTCTATTTTAAAAGTCGTGAGCACAGTTTGCAGAAGCAAAGTGGGCAGGACACAAAAATCACGTATTGGAGGCCTACAGAGCCTCTTCAGTCATCAAGATAACTTAAAGTGTCTTTACGATGATGTTTCAGGAAAAACAGTGCCATCTGTTTAGCAAAAACCGGAGTCTGGCATCTGCACTGATCTTCTTCGTGCGCTGAAAAATCAATTCTTACAATCCTTAATGTACCAGCTGACAAGTCCAGACGTAAGAGGTTTTCTAAACTGTTTAAAATACCTTTCGGAAGAATTATACCAGCCCTCATGACAATTATACCAGCCCTCCAGAACGCACACATGCCGCTGACAAAGGCAGGGGGCACAAAAGAGAGGTAAAAGCGTGACACCAAACGACCTCTACATGTTACCTGCAAGCATTCTCCCCATCGCCTGGCCCACACACTGAAAGGAAACGGTGGGACTTTCCCAAAGGAAAAATCTCTAACCCCCAGGGAGCGCCGGCCTGGATGGGACCAGGCCCGACCCTCCGGCCCGACCCGGCCCTGCCCACCCCGGCCGGCAACGGGGGGCGGCGGCGGCGCACACCCCACTCTCCACGCACCCTGCCGGCTTTCCTCACCCCCTTCCTCCTCCTCCTCCCACAGCCGGGCCCCGTCCCCGCAGCTCCCGAAGCCCCGGCGGGGCGCCCTCACCTCCGGGTGCAGGATGGGGACGCAGCCCGCTTCTTTCTCGTACTCCTCCAGAGGCGCCGCCATCTTGGTGCGAGCCCGCCGCCCGCTGCATGCCGGGTAAGCGGCGCGCCCCCGACGCGCCGGCCCGGGCGGGGGCGCGCGCGGCCGTTAGGCGGCCGTTAGGCTGTGGGGAGGAGGCGGCGGGTGGTGGCTGCTCCGCCCCTGGTGGCTCCGTGAAGGGCCGTACCGGGGCGCCACCGTTGCTGGGAGCGGTGCGGTGGGCGGTAACGGGCCTCCGAGCCCGGGGGGTGCGGCGGCCTTCAAAGAGGAGGGCGGTGCGGAGGCCGTCGTCCTCCCCGGGTGCCCTCAGGGCTCTCCTACCGGATTTCCAACAGGGAGCTCTCCCGTCTTCTGCCTTGCCAGCACCGGGCAGTGCCCGTTCTGCTCGGTATCCCGGCGGGGCCGGTCCCTGTGGGGCTGGGGCCTGCGGGCAGCCGCCGCCGGGCGAGGAGAAAGCCAGTTCTGTCTGGAGAAGCGTGTTTCTTTCGGGAAACATCAGTATCAGCGCTTGTGAAATGAGTATTTAGTATAATTTGGGGTTTGGGAGGTATTTCGGCCTAATTAAGTTCATTCTAATTTGGAACGAGATCAACAGGAGAGCCCCTCTGTACATTTAATGTTGATTTCATTCCAGACTAAGTAATGATCGTCCAGTTTTCTTTGGAAGTGATCTTCCTGCCTGCTAGGTAGCAAGAAGAGCACGGGAAGGGACACCAAAGGAGTTTTAATACAGTTTTCACTCACAGCTCCAAGAATGAACCCCCCTGACAGTTCTGAGGACTTTTGGAAGGGTTTCCTTCCAGCCATTTGAACCCCACGGAACTGGTGGTTTCTTGTCTCCTGTCACACGGGCTGTCCAGATGGCCAAGCGAGCTGCTGCAGATCTGGGGGTCAAAATTACATTGTGTGGGAAAATAGGTTTGTCATTCCTGCTCTTACAGGCTGTGTAACACGCGCACAGCCAAGATTAGGAATCCTAAAATTCTTTATTTCAAACTCTTTTAAACAAATTATTTTGTTTTAAAACAGTTATATGTTTTTACAGTTACATAATGTTATCTCTGGTTTGACTGCTGCTTTATATTACCATATCTACGGTGCTCTTGTTCGCCTTTGTGAGAAAGGGACCATTAGATAATACATTTTGTTGTATCATAATACATTAAGCTCATAAGCCTAATTCCCCACGATGATGATCTCTTCATTACTCTTTCCTATCTCGTGCAAAATGTAACAGAGAAGCACTAATGAAATCTGACTACAGCATTATTAAAATATTAAACCATAAATATCTTTTTGCTGTATAAATACATTTGAAATTGTCAAGAAGAAGAATGACATAGGATTGAGAATCTGGGGGTGTGAAACAGGTCTAAAAGCACAGACTTGAAACCATAAGGTACTGAAGTGGTAAAAGAGCAGAACAAGACAGAGTATACAGGAGAGGATCTTTTTTTAACTGTGTATATTATTAAATGTACCAGGGCTTAGGTATAATTTGCAGTCGGATTTACTTGAAGAAGAGGGGTTTCAGCCCCCTGCAAACCCCAGAAATAGAAATCCTATCAATCAACACAGTTCTTCGTGNTGGGACCAGGCCCGACCCTCCGGCCCGACCCGGCCCTGCCCACCCCGGCCGGCAACGGGGGGCGGCGGCGGCGCACACCCCACTCTCCACGCACCCTGCCGGCTTTCCTCACCCCCTTCCTCCTCCTCCTCCCACTGCCGGGCCCCGTCCCCGCAGCTCCCGAAGCCCCGGCGGGGCGCCCTCACCTCCGGGTGCAGGATGGGGACGCAGCCCGCTTCTTTCTCGTACTCCTCCAGAGGCGCCGCCATCTTGGTGCGAGCCCGCCGCCCGCTGCATGCCGGGTAAGCGGCGCGCCCCCGACGCGCCGGCCCGGGCGGGGGCGCGCGCGGCCGTTAGGCGGCCGTTAGGCTGTGGGGAGGCGGCGGCGGGTGGTGGCTGCTCCGCCCCTGGTGGCTCCGTGAAGGGCCGTACCGGGGCGCCACCGTTGCTGGGAGCGGTGCGGTGGGCGGTAACGGGCCTCCGAGCCCGGGGGGTGCGGCGGCCTTCAAAGAGGAGGGTGGTGCGGAGGCCGTCGTCCTCCCCGGGTGCCCTCAGGGCTCTCCTACCGGATTTCCAACAGGGAGCTCTCCCGTCTTCTGCCTTGCCAGCACCGGGCAGTGCCCGTTCTGCTCGGTATCCCGGCGGGGCCGGTCCCTGTGGGGCTGGGGCCTGCGGGCAGCCGCCGCCGGGCGAGGAGAAAGCCAGTTCTGTCTGGAGAAGCGTGTTTCTTTCGGGAAACATCAGTATCAGCGCTTGTGAAATGAGTATTTAGTATAATTTGGGGTTTGGGAGGTATTTCGGCCTAATTAAGTTCATTCTAATTTGGAACGAGATCAACAGGAGAGCCCCTCTGTACATTTAATGTTGATTTCATTCCAGACTAAGTAATGATCGTCCAGTTTTCTTTGGAAGTGATCTTCCTGCCTGCTAGGTAGCAAGAAGAGCACGGGAAGGGACACCAAAGGAGTTTTAATACAGTTTTCACTCACAGCTCCAAGAATGAACCCCCCTGACAGTTCTGAGGACTTTTGGAAGGGTTTCCTTCCAGCCATTTGAACCCCACGGAACTGGTGGTTTCTTGTCTCCTGTCACACGGGCTGTCCAGATGGCCAAGCGAGCTGCTGCAGATCTGGGGGTCAAAATTACATTGTGTGGGAAAATAGGTTTGTCATTCCTGCTCTTACAGGCTGTGTAACACGCGCACAGCCAAGATTAGGAATCCTAAAATTCTTTATTTCAAACTCTTTTAAACAAATTATTTTGTTTTAAAACAGTTATATGTTTTTACAGTTACATAATGTTATCTCTGGTTTGACTGCTGCTTTATATTACCATATCTACGGTGCTCTTGTTCGCCTTTGTGAGAAAGGGACCATTAGATAATACATTTTGTTGTATCATAATACATTAAGCTCATAAGCCTAATTCCCCACGATGATGATCTCTTCATTACTCTTTCCTATCTCGTGCAAAATGTAACAGAGAAGCACTAATGAAATCTGACTACAGCATTATTAAAATATTAAACCATAAATATCTTTTTGCTGTATAAATACATTTGAAATTGTCAAGAAGAAGAATGACATAGGATTGAGAATCTGGGGGTGTGAAACAGGTCTAAAAGCACAGACTTGAAACCATAAGGTACTGAAGTGGTAAAAGAGCAGAACAAGACAGAGTATACAGGAGAGGATCTTTTTTTAACTGTGTATATTATTAAATGTACCAGGGCTTAGGTATAATTTGCAGTCGGATTTACTTGAAGAAGAGGGGTTTCAGCCCCCTGCAAACCCCAGAAATAGAAATCCTATCAATCAACACAGTTCTTCGTGAGTATTTAGAATAAAAGTGAGGTTGATAAAATAACCAAAAACCTGTATAGTACTTTTACTACGCAGGTCTTTGTGAGTCTGGAGAAGCTATGATTCATTCCCTGGCTCTGGACTGGATTGTAAATGCACACCCTGACACCTGTCTAGGTATTTATACCCTGTTCTTCACATTTCTTCACACAGGTCTATGCATTTAGAAACCAGTTCTGTGCTGGGAGACATCTCTACAGAGAAATTTTGCCATTACACTTGAGGCCTCATCTGTGCATATAGTTCACGTGCAGCCCATTAGATCCTTCTTCAGAACTGAGCATCCCTTTTGCCAGTAGGTAACAGGAGAACTAGAATACAGGAACCTCCTCAGGTGCCTCATTAGAGCTCGTCATTCAAAAGCTAGAGGTGATTCAGAGGGTAAAAGAAGTTGTCCAGACTTCAGTCATTCCCTGTCCTCTCCAAATCCGTAACACAATTGCTTGGAAACAAGTGGTTCTTCACCGTCTTCACCACCAGGTTAACATCTGTGCAAAGTGACCAGCAAATACAAACCTAATAATCTGCTTTGGTAACAAACTTTACACCTATTTTCCAAAAATCTAAGAGGCTGTAAGGTTAGATGTTTTTTTCTGGACTTGGCCCAGGATTCACTATCTGATCTTGAAGGGTTACCTTACTCCTCTACGTTTTACTGTGCTCATTTGTAAATCAAACGCTATGTCACCTTCTTCAGAGGGGTACTCTAAGAATTTATAATCCTTGCAGAGCAATTTAAGGCTCTTGGATTAAAGATACCTTGAAAATGCCAGGAATTATTGTTGGTCAGTGGCAGAAAATGCTCTTCTGCAGGGTTGCGTTGAAGGGTCAATGGCGGATGCGTGAAGTGTTTTCCGTATTGACCAAAGAATTTTTATCCAGTGCTCATAGTTAGGCAGACGATAGGGATGGGTCAATAATATCGTCTAAACACGGCATGGACTGGAAAACAATTTTAGATTCTAGTCTGACTTAAGGAAAATACAATTCACCAATACCACAGACACACTGTTTCCTTCCCTTTGTTCTGCTTGACATTAGTCACCGAACAAGGACACAAGGTCCAGACACCTTTTAATTTTCAGGTCATCCAAAACACAGCTTAACTGGGAAATGAGTTGCACAAAGTCTTGTGATTCTCTGTTCTGCAGCATGGATTTTACCTTTTCTAATGAAAAAAAAATGTAGCTTTGGCAGAGACGAGCCATATTTATAGACTACACATCCATCCACATGGTTCAGTACCAAGGATGACTGTGCAGCTATTTTAGCTCCTGTCTTCCACTAAACTGTGAAATGTGACAGTGGAATGAAAAACATTCAACATGCCTCTCTTAGTAATAGTTTGTTGTTATGGTGTTACCGCTTGAAACAACTAAAAATGTGATTAAACAATGTTTACCTTTGCAATTAAAAAGTTGCAAAGGTAGAATAGTCACTGCTTTTGTGATGGTATTTCAGGGCTGTGATAGTTGTGTGGACACAAATGAGCAACTAAACCTGGTTTTGCTCCCAATCATTTGCCTCACCCTCTTGAGAGAGGCCACCATCCATTGTGTCTGAAAGTTACAGTGTCTGTTTATACCACAGAATCACAGAATTGTCTAGGTTGGAAGGAACCTTTAAGAGCATCTAGGTCCAACCATCAACCTAAGAGATAAAAAAAATTCCAGCACTAAACCATGTCACTAAGCTCTGTGTCAACCCGTCTTTTGAATACTTTTGAGGACAAAGCCTCAACCACTTCCCTGGGCAGCCCACTCCAATGCTTGATAACCCTTTCAGTGTAAAAATTTTTCCTGATATCCAATCTGAACCTCCCCCAGTGCAACTTGAGGCCATTTCCTCTGGTCCTCTCACCTGTGACTTGGGAGAAGAGACCAACCCCTGCCTTTATACAACCTTCTTTACTATTTCTCAAATATCACTTTATATCATGCCAGGCAGTTTTAGACACCATACATTATCAGCACTCCTCCTAGAAGAGGGGAAAAAATGTTGGAAAAATCCCAGCTGAACTATGATCTGATGTCTGGGTGCTCCCTCAAACAGTAAAGGTACCAAAATGTAAAGCCTCCTTCTTCACTGCTCCTCCTGAGTAAACCTGCTGGGAGGACAAACTTCACCTCTAGGTGACTCAGTGCTTGACGTGATTTCCCCCTCAACCTGGGCCAAGACCCTTTGAGCTCCCCTGGATCACGGTGAGCTGAGTCAACCCTCTCAAAGGGAAATTTTAGCTATAGGCTGGCCTCTATTTCATCCACCTCTATCTATCTACATGTCTCTAATTTACATATCAGCAGTGTGTGTGATCTTCTGCTTCACTAGATCCAAATACTTTCTGTCCATTTGTCTGTGAGCGCGTCAGGATTCAAAAGAGGCACCCACCCATCTGCTCACTGCAGTCTCCCACTGCAAAGGGACCTTTGGGTTATGCCAGTGAAAGATTTGGGTTTGGGGGTGTGTGTGACCCCCTCAAGTGGTGTGTGTGTGTATGTTTGTGCTCATACACGTGTGTATTGATTTGGGAGACCTTATAGTAAGTTAGGATGAATCTCATCATTTTCAAATCTGTGCTTAAGTTGCTGCTCAATTTTTTTGTTAAATGATTTTGGAAATCCTTAATGATTAATTGCTGCTAAAATTCAACCTCTTGATCTACCTCAAATCATTAATAAATTTTGCATTACTGCTAAGTCATAACCGTGTCAAATATTTCCATCTGTGACACCCTTGAGTGACATGAAGCAAACATATTATTTCCCAAGGTGGGAAAATTTGCTGATGCAATTCCATATGCTGACAAATTCTGCACTGAATCAGAGTCAGAAGTACAGAAAATGAGTGGGTTTATCTAACTTGAATTTTTATGCCCACTGTTTTCCCTTTAGGATGATGCACTTCTATTTCCCACTCGTTGTGTTTTGAATATCTTGTCTTGATACCGTATCAGACTCATGGGTGACTTTGCTGCTGTCTTTAATGTCAAAGCACCATCTCCTCTTTCTTTGTTCATTATAGTCAAAGTTGTTATTACTTAGTGTTCTCTCTACTTAGATTGAGTATATCTAACACGTCTACTAAAATATTTTTTAACTTACCTGAGTGTTAGTCTCTTTTGAGTTTTCTGCTGGAGCTCTTTCATTAGCACATCCAGGAACACATCTTTGTGGGAAACCTGGGACTACTGTGATGCAGTCCTGTGCAACAGCTGGTGCTGGGTTATGCCCCCTGTTTGTAAGGGAGTAGGCTCGAAACTGATGAAGGGATTGCACTTTGTTTTCCTTTTCTATTTTTGTTCTCATTGTCCATTTGTTCTCCCAGATCTTTCTTTGCATCCATTGGGCTGATTATTCCAGCTGCCTTTGGAGAAGGCTCAGAACGTATCCGACGAATGGATTTTTGAAACGCAGGGAGCTGCCGAAGTAGGAGCTTGCTGCCAAACTGAAAACCAATAACAAACCAATAAAATAGAATTAGTAGTCATTCCACTACTTTAAAAAGATTTTAATGAGAATGAAATAATAAATATTAAACTATGGTGCCCTTTTATGGAAATATTGCCTCCTCAGGAATTGAGCTTAAGGCAGCCTGAATGATAAAATAAGGGGAAAAAATCACAGCTAGGAGTTTAAGTTACCATTTTATTATGAAAGTCAATAAATGAAGTATTTTTTTGTACTTTATATCAAATGAAGTAAATATTTTCCCTGCTCAGTTCTAAATCAAGCTCAGAGGAGCACGATAGACTAACACCCTTCATGTTTATAAACAAAAATTTGCTTTCTGAATTCAGATAATTTTCAGTAACTAAAGTGATGTCCAAACGCACAATAATAAGACACTCTTACAAACAGCATGGTCATAGAATACTTTTCTGTTGTAATCCTCTTCAGGAACTGAAGTCATTACTGTCATGAGAGTGGACATCTAGAGACGCTGCTTGTCATGGGTGGATCTGCTCATTCATTGAGCACGAACGGCTGGTTGCATTCATGTGAGAGGAGGAAAAAGGAATAGCACAGGAATAATATATGAAACAAAGAAACTTTTACCAAAAGTAATAAGAAAGAAAATGAAAAATTAAAATGGGAAAGCTTCTGATGATGAGGAGAGGGGAAGGGAAGGGAAGGGAAGGGAAGGGAAGGGAA